>RJWH01003960.1:0-126736 GCA_004363575.1 Solenodon paradoxus
TTTTTTCAAAGAATGTTATTTTAGTATTCTCTTACTCAAAGAGGTCCAATCTCCAAAATATATTTCCAACCACTAGGGCTACAAAATTGAGCAAATTAAAGTTCAGAAATGCCCAATTAAATGTGAATAGCTTTTTTTATTGTTGTTATTCCAAATACCGTTTGGGGTATATTTATTCCAAAAAAGATTTAATATGCAATTTTGTCCAGCAGCGCCCTACCTCCCTTAGAACTCTGCTTCTGCTCTGTCTGGACACTAAGTAGCCAGGTGAACATTGTTGTTCCTAAATCAGATAGTTGTCTTTGGATTTATATTATAAACACTTCTCAAACTATAATTTGAGACTTTGAAAGTCAGTCCTGACCAATCTTACGCAACCTTATTTTTTGGCACTTTTTTTTCCCCTACAGAAACACAGATCAAAATAATTTCTCAACTCTGTGGGAAAATGAGAAACTCTGTTCTTTGGTGAGAGACAAGAGAACTGTGAAATGTCACTGTTGTGCTTTGTGTTGGGATCCAGCATGGAACATGTGTGTTTGGAGAGGAAGCTTCCAGAAGTGCTGGCCAAGAAGCAATCACTATGGGGGAGGGGAGAGCGGAGGCGAGAATGGGGGAGATAAGAAGTACCAGAACAGTTTTTCAAATGTTTTGGACCCTGACCTACAACAAGAAATAAATTTTCCATTGTGATCTAAACTATGCCTTCTTATATATTGTGACTGAAACAAAAGTTTCATGAAACATTCACCATTAATACATGTACAGTTACTGTTGTAAATGAACAGATATTTTCTTGTTTACTCTATTTCTTTTTTTCTGGAAAATAACTGATTATACTTAATTAATTTCACAATCAACTGATGGATCTTGAGCTGTGATTTAAGACCCACTGCATGAGAGCAATGCTTATTAAAACAACTGGTAAGGGAACTGGTGTGTTGGTCTGCAACAGAAAAGGAATTTGCATTACAATGTAAATCAATGACTGCATCCTTCACTGAGAAAGTCTTGTTTTTAAAGTAGTGTCAGTTGGTTCATGTTCTATTGTGAGTTCCTTATTTGGTCACAACTGGTAGCAAACAGGTGAGTACTGTTCTCAGACGACTCTGAGAAGCAGTATGATTTAGAGTGTGACACAGAAGAGATGGATTAAATCCAGGGAACAGGAGTCCAGAGAGGAGAAGAGGGATGCTATGCAGACTGTGAGGAGAGGAAGAGCAAAAGGTGAATGCCACTTAGAACATTCATAACACACATTACTGGGACACAGAAGCCTGCACTGGAAAGGGTATAGAAACATTTCCATGGATCCATCCAAATGAAGGAGGGAAGCCCCTTTCAGAAAACCGGGTTGACAACAGAAATTTAATCCTATATACTGAGGGATAGGTAAAAGAAAATGTGGACTTTACTGCAAAGAGCAAGTTTGTTTTTTCTAACCACTGAAAAAAAAAGTAAACTCTCTCACTCTCTATAATTTCTACGTCAAACCCTCTCCTTTGTCCTGGAATCACCAATACTTTCATCTGGTCACGTCCCTCTAAATTAATGGCCTTGCATTACACTTCACAGAGAAAACAGAAGTCTTCAGAAGGGAATTCCTTCATCTTTTCTCTACTAAATACATTGACCAGCACTACCTTCAGTCTCTCTTCCCAAGAAAGGTGCTGTGTGTTGACATGAGGAACTATAAGACCCTCCATCACCCCCATTACAATGTGGGTCTACACTTCCTCAAGCCCCGTATACAAACCCTAGATTATACTGCTGTGTACTGTTGAAACAGGGAAAATACAGGTAAGTGACACCTAAAAAAGGTATACATATTTGGCTGCCTAAAACTATATTCTCATTGCATTCTAAATCTCTGAATTTGAGAAGAAAATAACATGAAACCACAAGGCCCATTTCTCTCCAGGTATCAGAAATATATTACCCATGCCTTTGGGAAATTCTATGTCACGTTGGTTAGTAGAAAATGATTATATGTTAATTCTCCCATTTGTGATTGATCCTGTACCATGTGAATTTTCAGGCACTTGCACCTGTGATGACCTGTTCTTGTCTGCATCTTGTATCATTTCTTCTCTACAAGATCTTCCCTAAAGTGTCCAGACATGCCACAATACAGCTCATCTTTAAAAAGTCTCTGTTTCATGTCTCCCTCCAGTGATGGCACTTTCTCTCTCTACTCTCTTTCACAGATGAGTCTCCTAAAAGAGTTACCATCTCTGTTGCTTCTCTGTTGCTAGCCTGCCTTCAGCACCTACCACTCTATTAAAAATACTCTTGTTATAAAAGTCACCAATGATGTCTAGATTGCTAAATCTATAGAAACTTTACAATTCTCACCTCCTTCAACTATTCAGCAGCTTTAGACACAGTTGCTCATTTGCTTCTTGATAAACTGATCTTGGCCTCCTTGATCAGACACCTATTTTCCTGGCATTTTCTCTTCTTTCAGCCATTCCTCCTCCATCTTCTTTAATGGTTTATCTAGTTCAGTTGATCTTTGCCAGTTGGAAGATCTCCATCTCCCTCCTACCGAAAAAAAAAAAGATGCTCCCTTAGTATTCCCCTAACATAAGTAAATGACAACACCATTCAGTTGCAACCTAAATAAGTCTTGATTCCACCTTGATAATTTGGTCATATTTTTTTAAATGAAACACCCAGAAGTTAAAGGATTCCTAAAGCAAGTCTTTTATTTAAGGTGAAATGCTTAAAGGGTAAACAAGATTCTTCTATTATTAAGATTAAAATTTGCTAAGGTAGTTTTTTATTGAACCATACAAATCTCTACTAGTCCTCTTAATCATATCTCTAACCTTGTTAGGTGCTCTGGCAATATGAGGGCTTCCTCTTTCTTGGCCCTCGTTTTCCTTATGTATGAAGTGAAATGGTCCCATTTGATTGTTTCTAAGGTCCTTCACAACTGAAAAAATGGCATTCCTCTAAGTGGTTAGACAAGTGAACCATATTTCTAAGTAGACCTAAGACGGTCAGGAGAACACCACTCTGAAACATCTTTTCCTATGATAAAAGAATTCTATTTGGGGATAAAAAGGTAAAATAAAATGACCTTCTTACTACAAAGTTAGGTTACTTTTCTTTTAACTAAAGAAGAGGTTTGGCCTCTGAGGATGGCAGAAGGTAGACCTCATGGGTTTTCCTTATGAGCACTACTAGACAAACCCAGTGGCCGTTCAAGAGGGAAATAAGGTCACTGTTTCTAAATCAATAAGAAAAAAGAACTGCAAGACAGAAACATAATTTATTCTGTGGCCAGAGTGCACAAAATTGACTGGAGAACCTGATCAAATCAGACTTGACAAAGCTGATGCTGCTTTATATACAGCGTGTCTAGAAGAAGCCTGGTTGAGGCTGGTCTGCCACAGACCCTGATCTAGGCTATAGGCTGACTACTTGCCTCTTCAGAGTAGCAATCCAGTTGCACGCATTTCTATTATTTGGGGGGTTTTAAAATAATTACTATTAAATATGACACAAGGGTTTTGTTGATGCCAAGTAGTAGCAAAAGTTTAGTGTCTAGAGAAAGGATCTGTGTCTAGGCACTCCTGGAGCCCCCAGGTAGGACTCGTTGTGGGCTCTCAAGGGCCACTTTTCTCTGCCCCTTAGCATCTATCACATCCATAAAGCAGGAACAGCTGCTGCCAGGTTGCCGCCTTCAGCCCACTCATCTCAACCCACCCTGAAGCTGCAGGACAGCAGGAAGCTGGCCCCACATGCTTTCCCCATTCAGCACAGCCCAGCTGTGCTTCGCACTACTGCAGACGGCCATGTTGGCATCAGGCTTGGAGAGAGGCAGGCGGAAGTCTTCTGAGGCCAGAGTTACCCAGCCCAGCTGGCTGTGGTCATGGCAGAAAATGAGGGTCAGGGCAGGGTAACCCAGAGGCAATTAGACATTTGCTTTGGCCTAAACCTTTTGATCTTTTCAGTTAGAGAATGAAAACAGAAAAAACATCTGGTGCTCAGAATGGTTCAATTCACCATAGATGTAATAAGTGCCTGCGCCACGGGTAGAATGGCAAGTATGAGGGTGCAGGCACATAAGGACAACAGCATTTAAAGAGTTCAGTCCATAGAAACAACAAGTATTGGAGGGGGTGTGAAGAAGAAGGAACCCTCCTGTACTATTGGTGGGACTGTAAGTTAGTAAACCTCTTTGGAAACGGTATGCAGATTCCTAAAAAAAAAAAGATGGATCTACTATTTGATCCAGCAATCCCACTCCTAGGCATATACCTAGCAGATACAAAATCTCTAATCAGGAAAAATATCTGCATTCCTATGTTCATAGCAGCACAGTTTACACTTTCCAAGACATGGCAATAACCTAAATGCCCATCGACAGATGACTGGAACAAAGAAATTGTGGCATATACAATATAGCTACTGAAAAAGATGAAATCCTGCCCTTTGCAAAAATTTGAATGGAACTGAAGGGGCTCATGTTAAGCAAAACAAGTTAGAAAGAAAAGAGTAGTATAGAATGGTTTCATGCATATGTGGAATATAATGAAATGAAACAAATGAACTACCCCCAACAAAATTCACAGGACACAAGACATGGCTACCAGGTGAGTGGGAAAGAAAGAGGGAAAAGGGTGGTGGTAAAAGGCACTAGACCTCTGGTGGTGGGTGTGGTGTGAAATACTCAGATTGAGATGCAATTTCAGTATCCTAAAATGAGTATAGTATTGTAAACATAATAAATATTACTTTAAAAGTTCATTGTAATGTGAGAGTTTACATGAGCAAATACTTTCAATAAAATGGTGATGATATAAACACAGCCATATGTTGCCCAGAGAGATCGTATTACTTGAGAATGAGAATGAGGAGTCAGATAACACAAGTTAGAGAGTTTCAGGCAACCGGAAGTGCAAAACATTAACAGCACAAGACTGGGTCATCAGAGGCATCTTTGGTATAAGAAGGGTATAAAGTGAAGACAGGGCTTGGGAGACACATAGCTGGAGAGGGGGGAATGTAGCCAGGTCGGGGGATTGCCTATAAAGGAAACAGCTCTCTGTAGGAGTTTGGAAGCCACTTAATAAATTATAGGATCAGTTTACATTCATAGATCCTGCTAGTGCAGGGAGAAGATAGCTTTAAGGAGAGTGAGACTAAAGGCAGGCAGATCCAGTAGGTTCGTGTAAACATATCAGTGCTCCATGGCAGTGGTGATAGAGCTAGAGAGAAGTTCTAGAAGTATTTAGTAGGTAAGATCAGAAGAAGTAAAAGAACTTGATGATGAACTGAACATGGAGGATGGGATGATAAGGGAGAGGGATTTGCTAAGGATGGCGGCCAGGTTTCTTGCCTGGGTGATGTGAGGAGAGCTGCATTTCTCAAAGCACGCGCCTTTTAACATCAGCTCTACTGGCTGTATGAAGGCATCGTGTCAAAAGTGGTTATGTTCTCAGACACTTTTAGGAAATATTGTCAGGAGTATGCCCTTGAGGCTCAGGTGGCTGAGACACTGGTGGGGGGACCACAAAAAAGCAAGGACCCGGGTTTGTGACTGAGGCCAGGGAGCAAAACCATAATGAATAAATAAAGATGTTTCTTCCTTCCCTCCCTCCCGTCCTCCCTCCCTCTCTCCCTCCCTTTCTTTCTCTCTTTTAAAAAAAATGCTGGCTTTAACAAAACTAAACCAGATCTCTCTACTGCAGGACTTCCCAGAGTCTTTAATATGCTGCTGCCGCCAACAACACAGCTATTATTAAGCACTTACATGTGTTTCACTTCTAATGTGCTCTTTGAACAATTTGGAAAGTAAAGTCCCTGAGAAAACTGTTCTGAAACTGAAAAGTAACCTGCGAGTAAGTACACAAATAATAGCATGGTTAATATGGGTCATGAAGCAAGAAGCTCCTAGAACAGGTGATGTGAGCCAAAAACACTGTGGGACAGAGCCAGGTACAAGACTCAACATTTTATATAAATGATTTCAGGTTCCTGTAACAAAATTGTCGGGTGTGTATTTTGTACCTATTTTATATATGGGGAAACTGAGACGCATAAAGATTAAATAACTAATGGGACAGGGTGTGGGGGACAAGTGGTGACAGAACCCACTGGACAACTGTGAAGAACACTTGGTGATTTTGCGGCGGGCAGGATGTGTTGACATGTATCTGAGGAATGCGAAAACTGCACATGTGGGTAACCTACACATAAGAGTTTATTTTAATGTGTAGAATAAGTTACCATAATAAAAAATGAGAAAAAAAAAGATAAAGTAACTAACAGATGATCACCATGCATCTAGTAAGGAATAGCATCTCACCTGTAACAACACCACCACCACATCATTTCCATGTGCTCATGTTATTTGATGAATCTCAATAGAAGGGAAAGATACAGAGCATAGTGTGTCTCCTAAGCACAGTGACCACGGAACCTGGTATTTATGGAGTGTCTCAGGATTAATGATACCTGGAGTCCATCTTTTGGAAAATGCTGTTAACTAAGATCAAGAGTGCAGACTGGTAAGAGGGAGATTACAACTATGCAACTCATGGTAGTATATAAGGTTGAAACTCGCCATAACAACAATATAGCTAAGGGGCATGACCTTGTTGCTCAGACAGCTGAGACACTGGTGTGAAAACCACTTACAGTCCAGGCATCTGGGTTCAAGACACTGGGCCTGGGTGAAAAAACAAAATGAACAACTAAATAAATAAATTCTTCCTCCTCTCCCTTCCTTATCTCTTAAAAAATAAAAGAAAAAGAAATATAGCTATAATGTTATAAAAATCCAAAGTAGTCAGAGATTATTTCCAAAATTGGTGTTCAGGAAAAATGGTCTGTTAAGATGTTAGCAACTCCAAAAAGACCCAATTAAAAATAACTAAACAAAGAAATGTATGAAGGCACATAATCCAAGTTCAGAGGCAGAACTATCCCACTGTGGGTTAAGTCAGTGGCTCAACATCATCATCAAGGATGCAAGTTCTTTTCCATTTTTCTCCTTTGCCATCTTCAATATGTGGGATTGTCCTCTGAGGCCCCAAGGTGGCCACCCCAGGTCCAGATGTGGAATGCAGACAGCAGCAAAGGAGCCAGGACCGATGAGAGCCCTGAGGTTACACTCTGGGTTCTCAGAAATGAGTGACTGAATGATTTTACTAAGAAGATATCTCTTTATAGTCCAAGAAGAAAGGGATGTTTGTTGCGAAAAAAAAAAAAAAAAGCATTTCAAACATTTCTTGAGTTCATTCCATATGGATTGAACCAGAGTGAACACAGACACTGGACACTGAGGCTGAGAAAATGAGCTGCCATGAGCAGCTGGCGCTCAGCTGAGACTCTGGAGGGAAGCCAAACCTCTGTGAGGACTGTCCTGAAAGCTGATTGTGAGTCAGCACACAATGACAAATGATCACTTCGAAATAAGGGCCACCCCAATGCAAGAAATGTCCTGCTGCAGATGGCATGGACGCAGAGACCCAGAAACAATCCTGATGGACTGTGTGAGTGACAGGTATTAAGGCCTCTGATAGGAGGCATGCAAGAGTGTGCATTCAGTCAGTTCTCAAAAATCCTATTACCTTCATAACTGAGTGATCAAAGCCCTTCAATGCTTGTCATTTAGAAGTATCAGGACTAGATGAGCCCTATCTCTGACCCAGATTAATTCTAAGAATCTAAGTGATCAGAATTTAAGAATTCTGTCTTATGGAGACTCACTTCTGAATGACAAAAGCACCTGCAAAACTGTTAGCCCCTTAGAATATGGTAGACCCTGTTATTAGGAAACATGTTGAATGAGTTCTTGGCATGTACTTTGGAGGAAAAGAAAATGAAAAAATATATATTATGGTTCAAAAATAAAGGAAATGTGGAATAATTTATGTAACAGAAAACTAGAAAATCTAACGCAGACTATCTCTGATGTCAGCTTTCATACAGGCTAATGTTTTTCAATAGCATCAGAGATGTCACAGAGCTGATAGATTCTCATTCTGTGATGGCTCACGATGGATTCTCTTTTTTTTTAAAGGAAAGATGCAAGCAGGAATGAGAGTGAGCAGAGGAAGGCAGATATGAAAAGAGAAAGGAGAGAGCAGCTTTATTTGTTTTATTCAGTTGTTCATCTTGGTTGCTTCCCCCAGTCCCAGGATGCAATCTTGGGTCCTTGGGATGTATGTGGATAGCGCTCTTGGCTGAAGGTGGCTGACCATACCACTACTGCATCAGGTCATGCCTAATAGATGCTCATTTTATGAAGTACTAGTAACAACATAATGGCAGATCAGGACAAAAACAGTCAGAGAGCATCTTACACAGCTGCCTCTAGAACAGCAATATTATTTTGAAGTTTCAAGTGTTAAAGCAGATGACAGTAAAAAATGTACTCAGTTCATATTTACCCTGCAAAGCTGGTGAGAAAGGAGTGCTATGTTGAAAAGCAAAGTTTTCAAAAACAGAACAACTCAACCTACAAAATGATGTTGAAAAGAGGTTGCAGAGGGGTACGCGAAGCCAAGGACCCAAAAAGCACGAGGCCTGGGGACCGCGGCTGCAGGGCCAACAGTTTCAGGGCAGGCAGCAGCTCTGCTAAGTGATTTCACATGTCAAATCATTTAATCAGGAAGGTATCATTTCAAGGTCAAATAAAACGGCCTTATGACTTATGAAACAGAATTTATGTTGTAGGCTGAAAGCATTATCACATTCTGCAGGAGGCTACACAATACCTTCCCAAGAGACAGATGTGGGAAGGCGGATCATGAGAACATTTACCTCAAAATGACTATAACTGACCACTGGCCAAGGTTACTGGAAAGCAGTGGCTATGCTGTGGTCATAAGGAAAGATCTTTTGAGTCTTCTTAAAAAGCAAGTATCCAAATTTGACTCAGTTATTTAAAAAGATGAAATCCTGCTATTTGCAACAACATGAATAGACCTAGAGGGAATTTTACTTAATGAGACAGTCAGGAAAAAGGCAAACATCATCTGATTTCACTTATATGTGCAATATAGAGAAACCAAACGAATGAATGAATCAAATCAAATGAAAATATTTAGTCTGTAGTACCAAATGAGTGGAAGGAAAATGAGTGAGCAAGCTGGGTAAAAAAAGGGTCAATTATCTGATGAAGAATAAAATTGGTAAACTAACATTAAAACCAGATGTGGATTTACAATGATGCACACCTTAAATCTAAAAAATGTTATCATGCAATGTTTCTTTGACAAAATGTTTTACATGTTAAAAGTTTAAAAAACAAGTATTGTGGAATCTGGGGGATTTATTTTCCCCCACTAATGTTATGAAGGGAGCAGATTCAACTTCTTATTCCACCATTTCCTCCCTCTCCTCACCAAGGAAGATGAAACTTATGTGATTGGTGAGACTGTAACAGCACCTTATCTTAGAACACTCATCCTCCCCCTCGGGAGGTCTGCCATCCTCCCTGAGAGCAATAGCCTCCTTGTTCTGCCCGATCTTTGTCAATAAAAACATTCCATTTTGTACAGTTCCTCGGTGCACAGAATGATGCCTGGCATATGGTAGACCACTAATAAATGTTGGTTGGATGAATGAATAAAACAGCCATTCCTCACTGAGAAGCAATTCAAAGAACATGTAGGATTTGCAGGCTTGTAGATTTGGTAGCAATTGTAAGCTGTTTGATCTTCAGCAGAGTTGGTTGTAGGTAAAATTGCCAAGGTGGGAACTTTCTGTGGCTTATTTCCATCTCTGCTGTCCACATTCTCATACTACTGCCCAGAGGAAACATAATGCTTCCCATGCCCAGGTTGGGTGCTCAGTGTGCTATCCTCCCCTCTCTCCTCATCTTCTGATTCACACAGAACTTAGGTTTTGTTTTAAATATCATTTCTAATGAACTGGTTGCTGCACTAGGCCATGACTGATTATAACCAGACTTACATCTTTACTCTTAACTGGTGAAGTAATGCCTCAACTGAGGAACCTCACTCTAGTGGGGGCATATCAGGGTGATGCAGCGTCGAGAACAGAGAGATCTTTAGATGGGATACTTTGTTTGGAGCATCCTCAAATCACCCTCCCTGGACAGCTGCCTTGTGCCAGACTGGATCTCAAGGTATAAAGACCACACCCTACTGGTTATCCTGGGTTTCCTGGAATTCCTGGCTTGAGAAACGGATGGATGGTAATAATTAGCGGGCAATGAACAGATACTGCTTTCTCTCCGAGTCTTTCAATGAAAAAGGACCTGAATCTGCGACGCAGATTTTTCATGCTCTGGGTGTCAGTGGAGGCTGAGAAAGAAGTCCTTGCTATAGTTTCTTCTGATCTAGTTGGTACCAAGTATTGCAGACACGAATGAGGACTGAACACGGTTTCCCTAACTCAAATCTTACAAGGTAAGGTGCTTGATACAACCACGTGCCTGAGAATCAGAGACTTGTTTTTCTGGCATGTGTTTGGTTTCTAAATAGAGCTACAGATATTTTGCTCTCACCTCTTTCCTTTCTGTCCATGGCTCCCCATGTGGGTGATATTAACCAAGTGTGACAGGTTTCAGGATTTTATTTATAGCAGTGGAAAATGGTTTTTATGTCTTTTCAGAGTTCTGGGCCTCCAAAGCTTGCTTTCTACAGCTAAACATAAATTCACAGAGGGTGAAAGGGCAAGAAGCTCAAAGGTTCTGAAAATTAGAAGCTGTATTCAAAAAGCATAAAACAGCGTAAGAAATCTGATGGAAATTCCCCATCCCTTTCACTAAGGCAAGATACATGACTGGCTAAGCTGGAAGTGTGGGGCTTCTAACTACAGAAATCTTTATGTCATAGCTGAAGGCTTCTCATCTAAAAATCATCAAACTGCTAACAAGATTGAAACACTATTAAATTGGGGAATCCAATTATTCCTATCTTAAACATCTCATTCAATTTTAGGGTATATATCTTAACTTACCAATCATTTGATGTCCAGCCTTTTATCTTGAAATGGGTCAGCAGTTCTATATTATCTTTCTTAAATAAACCACATCTATAATGCATTTTCTTTAAATTACAATCATTATTTCTCAAGCAGAAAAATAACAAACACTTGCAAAGCTCTCTTAAGTACATCTTCTGTCGGAATTTTTACTAATTCCACCCACCTTCTACTATCAACACATAAACACTACCCAGTCTTTAATATGTGTTTCTCCTGCACTAAACTGATAACACTTTTAAAATAAAATTGCATTATATTGGGTCATTCTAAAGCATTCAACTACATTTTTATAGAACTGGAAACTCCTTTTCTTTTAAAATTCCTTTTTAAAAACAGTGATTCACATATAGCAAATTACACATATTTAAACTGCACAATGTGGTTAAGTTTTGATTAATGTATGTAACTGTGAAACTATCACCACAATCAAGATAATAAGCATTGACATCATCCCCAGTTTTTCTTGTACCCCTTTGTAATTTCCAAATACTGTTCCTTCTAAACCATCACCGTTTCCCTTTCCCTGGTAAACATTAATGGCTTTCTATCACTATAGATTAGTTTACAGTTTCTATATAAATCATGTATATATCATAGAAATCAAATCATATAATGGATATTCCTTTCTGCTAGCGGCTTCTGTTTGACACAATTATTTTCAGACTTACAATGTATCAATAGTTCATCACTTATTATTGCGTACTGTCCCATTTTGTGGATACATTACAATTCGCCGGCAGACTCCCTTGAATATCTGGGTGTGTTTTAGTTCACTCAGGGGGCTACAGCAAAACACCACAGGTTAGGCGAATTAATGAACAACAGAAATTTGCTTCTCACGGTTCTGAAGACTCAAAGTCCAACACAAGGGGCCACAAACAAGATCACATTCTGGTGAGAACCCTCTTCTGGGTCATAGCTGGTGCCTTCTTGCTGTGTCCCCTTCCAAGGAAGGAGTGGGTCTCTTATAAGAACACTACTTCCATTCATAAAGGCTCTACCCTCATGACCTAGGCATAATCCAAAGACGCTACCTCCTAATATCCTAATACTGCCATCTTTAAAGGTTAGGATTTCAACATATGAAATTGGGGGGAGTACACACATTTGAACCATAGCAGATGTTTTTCATTTTTTGGCTTTTACAAATAAATTTATAATGGATGCTCATGTTCAAGTATTTGTATAAAGATCTGCTTTCAATTCTAAGACCTAGAAATAGATAAATAAATGCCTAGAAATTTCCAACACCTAGAAATAGAATGGCTGGATCATATGGTAAATTAAAAATTGCTGAACTGTTTTCTAAAATGGATATACCATTTTACACTCCCATCAGCAATGTATGACTGATCTATTTTCTCTGCATCCTGGTAAGGAACAGTATTTAATACGATCACTATTTTTTTATTAATTTCTGCCATTCTGATAGGTATGCAATGATCTATCATTGTGGTGTTAATTTATGGCTAATAATGTGAAAACATCTTTTTATGTGTTTATTTGCCACCAATATGTCATCTTCAGTGAAATGTCTGTTTATATCTTTTGTCCATTTTCCCGCTGGATTTTCACTGCTTCTATTTTTTCTGTTTTGAATTTTAGGAGTTCTTTATATGTTCTAGATAATGGATCTTTCCTGGATCTATGAGTTATCAATATTTTCTTCCAGTCTGTAGCTTGTCTGTTCATTCTCTTCACATGGGCTTCCACAGCAAAAGTTTTCAATTGGGTGAGGTTCAATTAATCAATTTCCCTTTTGTGGATGTGTTTGGTGTCAGATGTAATAACATTGCTTGGTCCTAGATCTAAAGATTTTCTCCTATGTTTTAATATAAAACGCCTATATTTTTACATTTCACATTTAAGTCAAGGAACCATTTGGAGTTAACTTTTATATAAGGTAAGAGGTTTGGTTTGAGGTTTATTAAATCAGTTCTCCAAAAGATTCCTATCATCTTCTATAGTCACTTCAGTTCCCAGGCACTTCTCCCTGTCCTCCCATACCTCTTCCCTTTGGCATGGTTTCTCCTTCTTCCTTCTCACCAAGCTGGTTTCTTGCCCACTAAAGACACTACTCAAGTTACTTGTACTCAGGACCCCCTTCTTGTGTCTCCTCCAAAACTTTACTGTTTTCAGTCAGTTCTATCTCTCTTCCACTGCTAACCTCTGCTTTTCCTGTACCATTAATATCACTGTACAAACATGCTTTTATATTTCCCTTTAAAATAATAACAATCCTTCCTCCACTCTGTATGCCCTGTTAGCTATCTGCCCTATTTCACTGTACCTTCCATAGCAAAACTTAGTGAAAAAAGAGTTGTGTATATACCCTTACTCCTCAAAGTGCGGTCTGTGGATCAGAAACATCGGCACCCCAGGGGATCCAGTTGCTAGAAATGCAGTATCTCCAGTTCAAAAGCAGACCTACTGGGAAATTTATACACACTAATCTATATTAGTGTCTCTCACTCTTGTCACATTGGAATCATCTGAGGAGTTTCAAAAACACTCATGTCTGGGAACTACCTATGGAGATTCTGATTAAATTGATGTCAGGGGTACTGCCTAGGAATTGGGATTTTTTTTTTAATAAACTTCCCAGGCATTCTCAAATCTAGTCACAATCAAGAACCATGAATATATTTCCTTATTTCTGATTTACCTTCAATATGTTATAATCCAGCTTTTGCCTTCGCCATCAACAGAAAGGTTTCTTATCGAATTTAACTGTGATATAAATGCTATGTGTTGGTGCCCCTAAGTCAGTGTGTGGAGCATAAACCAAGGACCTGGATTCACAACCTGGAGGGAGGGGAGGGGGACAACGAAAATGGACAAATAAGTAAGTAAGAAAAATGCTTCTTCCTCCTCTCTCTTCCTGTCTGCTTCTTTAAATAAAAAATATGTGTCAACTTGATTAGACCACAATATCCAGATATCTGATTAAACAATATTGTAGATGTTTCTATGAAAATATTTTTTAGATGAGAGTAACATTTAAATCAGGATAAATTTAGCAAATTAACTTCCATAATGTGGCTGGGCCACATTCAGTTAATTGAAGGTCTTAATAGAAGAAAGACTGACTTCCCTCAAGGAAGATGAAATTCTGTAAGTAGATACCCTAAGACTTGAACTGCGGCTCTTCCCTGGGTCTTCGGTCTGCCAGACTTTCCTGCAAATTTTGGGCTTTTGAAGATTCCATAAATGAATGAGCCAATTCCTTAAACTAAATCTTAGAAGATAAATAGATAGATCTCATTTAAAAGGAAGGAGGGGTAATGATCTAGTGGCCTAGTAGTTAAGTCTTCTGACATAATCCACATACATCCTAAGGACCGGGGTTCACAACTAGGTTTGGGGGGAATGTCCAAGATGACAACTAAATAAAACAAATAAATTCTTTTTCTTCCTCTCTCTTCCTACCTGCCTACCTGCTCACCTTCATTCCTGCCTGCACCTTTTCATTAAAAACCAAACCAGTCAATAAGTAAATAAATAAATAAAAGAGGGTAATTTAAGATAAATAAACTTACTACCTACTTTACATACCCACACAACCTGTTCCCTTTATTTCTCTGGAGAATCCTATGTACTAACAAACTTCAGGTTGCCGAAACCAATGATCAATCCTCTGCCTCCATCTTACCTAAACACTTAGCTGCTTCTGCTTAAAAAAGTATTTATTTATAGATTCCATGACAGAGTATGTTCCTGGATTCCACTTACCTCACTGGCCACTCCTTCTCAATTTACTTTGTTGTTTTTAAAAGGTGATATTGAAGTTCCTCAGGAATCTGGGTGCTTTGCTCTTCTGTCTACTCTTTCTCTGGGTGATTTCATGGAGTCCCTTTGATGCTGACACACCCAATATTTCATTTCAAACAAAGCTTTCTTTTTTTTTAAAGGGAAGGTGCAAACAGGAATGAAGGTGAGTAAACAAACAGGCAGGAAGAAAGGAGGAAGAAGCCTTTTATTTACTTTATTTACTTTATTGTTCATCTTTGTTGCTTCCCGTCCCCTCCCCACCCCAGACCCAGGAAGTGAACCCAGGTCCTTGGGATGTATGTGTATTATGTGACTTACCTAACCACTACTCCAACAGGGTGCACCCCAAGCCTTCTATGCATATCCAAACAACTTACTCACTTCCTCTGCCTGGCTGTCTCATTTGAGATGTCTGGCATCCCAAACTTAGTACATCCAAAATCAAACTGAGCTCTACCCTCCATCCCTTACAATCCTGTCCTTCCTCAACCTTCCCCATCTTTATAGCTGATGCAATCAATCCATGAGGCTGTTCAAGACAGAATCCCAGGAGTCTTTTGGGGTATCAACCTCAACCCCATATCCAATTTGATAGTGCTTCTGATCCGATATCTCTCTATAGTAGTTCTAAAATCTATTTTATGATCTCCACAGATATCTTAGTTTAAACCCCATTTGTGTTCCCTTCAGTGCCTTTCAATATTTAATTATCATCTATTACCTCCTCTAGGAAGACTTTCCTGACTTCATTATCATCATCCAGCTTAGATTCATGTCCTGTGTACTCCTGTGGTATTTTGTTTTCATAAATAGCATAGTACATATTACACTATCATAATTTTGCTTATTTGTTTGTATATCTCAACAGGCTTTGTTCCTTAAGATCAGAAAAGGTGATTTTTCTATTCCTGCCCCCAGGTCTAGTATGATGCTTGGCACAGAATATGTAATCTATAAATGTTTATTGGAAGTTGAGTAAATGTATGAATGATTCAATGTACAGATAACAGAACTAGGAGAACCATATTCGGAACTAGTTGCAACTGTACAAAATTATCATCTGATTCCAAAGACTTCGATTTTCAATATCTTGCTGAAGATCCATGAAAAGTAAATTCTTTTTAGCATTCTTTACCCATGATATACTGTCAACTATGATTAATCCCATGTGCAAAGAACTTTATTTTTTCAATCTTAAATTTCATATCTTATTCTTACGTAAAGTTTAACTATAGGAATATCCCCTTTTCTCTTTCTATGCATTTACTTCAGTGACCCTTTCTCTCTTGATAAAGCAGAAAAGTAATATGACTTAGAATACAAAAAGAAAAGTCAGGACACAATTTTTTTCTATCATACCCATGAAATTTCCTGCCTAAAGAGTCTACTTACACACTCTCTGCCAAATAAGTATATATCTTCGAATACTTTATTTCAAGTATTAAGAGAGAACAGTTAAATTTTTCAAGGAGTCAAACACAATTTCATTCAGTTTTAAAATCTTAGTGTCCATCATGTCTCAGTACTTGGCTTCTAGTGACTTTTTTTTTTGCATTGGATCTACTTTATTAAGCCCTGCTGAATGAATAGCAGTTACTAGGATGGTGCCAATGAATATGTATGGAGACTGAGGTGGAATGATGGGGTAAGTGGGAATGGCACAACCAAGAGCAACTATGGCAGGTAAGAAAGTATGAGGTGGGTACTGGGAAGTGTTAAAATATAATGTTTAAAAGACGGTATAATTATGATTCTTATACAAATAGAACTGTATGTGTCTACTTTTCTATTTAACTCACTAATGAGGAAACATACAATGTTAAAACCGGTTGACCATGGATTTGACTTAGATTTATATTCTCTACTAGACGAAATCCATCTGCATTGCCATGTACAGCAATCATATGAATGAGAAACACTGGTATTATTGTTGGTTTTCTACAACTTCTATCTTATAGAGCTGTAAAATAAGCCTTGTTAAAGACAACCCAAAGTGAAAAAAACACAGATAGGAGAGTTAGACATGACACCAACTGATTTCTTTTTCTGCTGTATTCAAAATCTTTCATAATTTTTTCCTAATAGAAAAGGATAAACTTATGGAAAGATGTTAAGTTCCTAAAACAAGCTAGAGACTGTTGAGATAATATTAATATATACTTACTGAGAATTTACTGTATACTAGAAAATATTATAGGCCATTTAGATATACTATTTCATGTCTTCCATTTGAAAGGCACTTGGCCTGCACCAGGAGGCAGGAAGAGTTTTAATCAACACAAAGTATTCAAGGCATGCTTCACCTATATAAATAAACACTGCAAAATCCCCTTCTTAATTGGTGTCTAAGCCTAAAAGTTCCTGTATGCTGTAAATTCCTCAGAAATTGATTGACTCTGTCTAAAAAAAGCAAATACGCATGTTGTTTGCTCATATCACAGGTCCCATATTCATATGGTACGTCCATACATATAAATTAAATGTCTTTTTTCCTCTGTTAATCTGTCCTTTATTTACAGGGCTGCCTCAGCTATGAATCTAAAAGGGTATAGAAAAGGTTTTCTCCCCAATACTAATAATAAAGACATTACAGAGAGGAAAATGGAGACTCATCAATGTTTCATGACCAAGTACACACTACTGAGTGAGAACTGAAACCCAAATGATCATACTGGATAATAAAAACATAACATCCCTGTCCACCACTACTGTTTTTATATTTGGAACATTGGGAAAGTTTTTTATTTTCAAAGTCACAAAATTCCAAGCCCAGAATTCTTCACACTCATCATTTTGCCTATTAGATCTGACAGCAAAAGAATTAGATTAGTCCACAGGAGGCAATGATTCCACTCTGTCATTATCTAACTTACAATCCCAAGTGAGTCAGTTAATGTTTGATATGTCACTTCACTTTTGATGAAATTCTTTGGAAATTAATTGAGAAAATATATCTGAAACACTTCGAATATATGAAATCCGGAAATGCATTCCCTATTGTTAAGTTTGGAAAATAAAGACAAATGCCTCAAGAGGGATATTTAATTGGATGGGCTATAGAAAATATTATAACAAAAAGATATATGTATGTATATATGTGTGTGTGCAACATATATGATACATACAGATAGGTAATTGTTTTCAGTAGCCAGCAAGTAACTTCTAAGAAAAGAGAATATCTGAAAATGAAAAGGCTATGCTAACAGTCTTTAGAAATGCTAACACCACCTCAGAATTCTTCAGCCTACAAAGGAGGTTGATGATATGTGGAGGTGGCTTTGTCAAATTGCCATGTGCTTAGAGTGTTTAGCTCATGGCGCTTTCTGGGGCAGCTCTGATTCTGAAACTTCTGGTTTTGTCTAATTGCCTCCCCATAGAACTCACTGGCTCTGTGACAGCTGGACCAGCAGCCGCAGTGCAGCCCTGAGCCCTCAAATCAAACAGCGAAGTCGCACACGTGGTTCATGAGAGACTTCTACCAGGTGCCTGTCCCTGCTGAAACAGAGAGAACAGGCATCTTATCAAACTAAGCGTGGAGGTGCTGGCTTAACTCTTTGTCATTCTTCAGCACTTTCACTCCCTCTATAAAAAGCAACGTTCTGCACTTCTTGGTCTGTTGGGATAGCTGAATCTATTTTAGTCCCCACCTATTATACATAATAAACAGAAAAGGAATTCATATTTTTCTGATGAAAGAGGCTTTCATTCCTATATAAGAGGATTATAATTTAACTTCTGGTAGAAAAAATGAATTCAACATATTTTCATAAAATGCTCCTGGAATTTTTTTTACGTTCTTTTAAGTGAAAGAATTCATGAGGAAAAGGGTGTCAAAATGCTCCTGTTAGCACCTGGCAGTAATTCAACTTTGTGAATTTGAAAAAGCACCCTTTTCAGGCAAACAAATTATAAAAAGGTGCCTCCCTCCCCAATATGATAATTCAACATAGACAATCCTCAGATCAGATAGAAGTGTCCCTTCCTATGGGCTGCCAGGGCTTGTGAGCTGGCTCTAAAAGCAGAAGTGGAATTTCGCCCTGTGCCTTCCTTTTTTATGTACTAGCAGGAGTCCAAACTGCCTAAGTCAGCCCCCTCTGCAAAGAGTCTACTTCTTCAAACTCCACCTCCCAAGAAAGTGAAGAAAGGGAGATGCAGAGTTGGGTAGATAAGTAATATATTTTCTTCCTCCAGTGACACTCTGACTAGCACAACTGAAAAAGATAAAGTGATAATGACAATAATGTCCCCTGCAGAGGGGAACCAGGTGAGGTATCATATTAGAGGGTGGACAATGAGCAAACTTCATGGGGAAATTATACAGCCTTCAAAATGAGATCTTAATGAAAAGATGCAGCAGGAAGACAGGGGTTGTACTATGCACAGTTTGGAAAAACACTCAGAAGTGATGAAGAGAGGAAAGTCAGATTCACTGGAAGGAGTACAGTTGTCTCTAACAGTGGAGAGGAGGTAAGCCAGACAGTGAGTGAGGGCCTCAAAGGATGGCTGAGTCTTCTTCAATCTAAGATTCCCATTGCTTAGCATGGAGCCTAGTTCAATAGATTTACCTAATTGGTTGACTCATTAATAAATAGATTTCTAGGCAATGACTGATCTGGAGTCAGACTGATCTGCAGGGCCTAGTAGCATGGTCAATACCGGAGCAGGCACAGTTAGCAATTCTGCATTCACTCGGCAGCTGTTGCAACTGCCCATTAACATTGTACTTGCAAAACTCCCCAGTTCAGATTGGCATTTTCAACCAGTGGATTGCCAAAACTGAGTAATCATTCAAATACCCATTTCAATGGGGCACATTTATCCATACAGTTGCTGGGTCCCCAGGTATAGTTGACCATCAGTCACACTGGGCAACAATTAAGCTAACCAGTGCAAGGAAGAGAAGAAATCAGAAACTTGGAGCTGGTAGGTGGGGGAGAGGCTTCCTTAAAAGCCGTATGGGAGCTTGCTGACCTTGACTCTGAGCGCATTGGCCTCTTGCACCCTGCCCTACACACTCAGTCTCCTGCATCCTCTCTCGCTGATGCTGCAGCAACATCTGGGCTACTGCAGGTCGACAATGGGACCACAGTATCATGTCAGCTGTCACTGTGGATTTGCCCAAGGTCATCAAAGTAATTATCTATTCAGAAAGGCAGCAGAATGCTCAGTACCTAGCTCTTCATATGGTTTCACCTTCCAATCTCTTTTATTCAAGATCTGAGCTAAATCACTATGGCCTCCTCCTCTCTCCTCCATATCCCAACCCTATCCCCACTCTTTGACAATCCTCTTTATTCCTAAATTTCACAGCTATCATAGGTCATTTCCAGGTTACACGTGATTATGTTCCAAAGGTTCCTTCATTAATTAGACTTTCGGGACTCAAGACCACATTTCTCAGAAAACTAACAGATTTTTAGACTCACCCATAGAGTCCTCTTTAATACATAATCAAGTTAATTCATGGCATTTTATTCTCTAGGTGCTCCAGTGAGGTGAGTTGCCATCCCCAAAGATCTCAGGGTGGACAGCATGAGGTCAGGAGCTGCCTAGTGGCTATGTGGCAGGTGTGAAAGTTGATTCTGATGGAAGGAGCTCAGGCAGTGTAGAAGAAACTAGAAAAAGGGTCATGTGGACACAGTCCTAAAGGAATCAGTGGAAAAGGGCTAGGTGGCCATCTGGCTTCATAACATACAATCGGAGTGCTACTTGTAATGTGGGAGCTACCCATCTTCCCCCCCACATCCAACTCCACTCTCCCCCATATTTATAATAACAGCTCATTATAATGTGGATATATATATGTGTGTGTGTGTGTGTGTGTGTGTGTGTGTGTGTGTGTGTGTGTGTATACTCAAAATTCTATGAAGGTCTTATCCCACTTTACAGATGAGGAAATAAGGCAAAGTTTAAATAAATAGCCAAAGATTGTAGCTGACGGTTGATGGCTACAGTAGTCTTAACCACCATATGATACTGTCCCTTTTGTGTATTAATACACAGCAACAGAGTTGAACTTAAAACTACAGTGAGCTACCAACAAAGGTGAGTTTGAAAAAGGAAAATCTGGTAGATCCTGGTGGAGTAGTAGTTTAGTTAGCTGCTTTTAGCAGAAAGCACAGGTCGCATAGCCCAGGGATCAGTAATCAAGACCCAGGGCCAGCGTGAAAACCAAGATGAACAACTAAATAAGTAAGTGCCTCTTCCTCCTCTCTTTTCCTGCCTGTGTCTACTTGCCTTCATTCCTGCCTGAACCTTTCCTCTCAAAGGAAAAAAGAAAAGAAAATCTTTGTAGTGATCCAGCAGAAAGCATTCTTCTGATCTATCATTAACTGTTTAACTTAAAATAAATCATTTCAGCACATCCTGTGGCTCAGGCAGCTAAGATACAGGTGATATAAAGTCCATGGACTTCAAAGTCCACTTCTCTAGGTATCAGTCCTTCATCTATTAAAGGAAGGCAGAGCATAAGATGAGATGGTCATTTTAGCTCTAAAATGCTAGGATTCTAATTTACATAAAAATAGTGTACAGAAGGCGCCAATGACTGTCTGCATGCAAACACTACTTCTAGTCCTTGACTGTCTCTATAAGACTTTTCTACGACTTGGTTTACTCATCTGTAAAATGAGAATATCAATAATATGTAAGTGTTATTGAGATTAAATGGCAGAATACATGTAAAATCTTCAGCAAATGATTCAGATGTAGCCATGTGATTAGCACCTGGTACATGATCAAGAAATGTTCCCTTTATCATCATCATTATCATCTTATATGTTGGTGTTACCTGTCTAGGTGTTTCAGTTCTGAATCCCTGCACATTGCAGGTACAATAAAGACTTGTCAATTACTCAGACTTGGATAATTTGGAACCAAGTGTACTATGTTGCCTTCTTTTTACATTAAAAACATATTTTTATTTGGCTTGCTCATTTGACTGACATTTTGGACACTTTAGAAAAAGGGATCATTCAAAGTAAATTCACTTTAATTACCCCCATGTGTGTCTGTGGTACTGTCTGTGGAAAAGAGTTTACCAGAATTTCTAGGAATGTCCCTGATCATAATGGTTAACCTCCATCCCAAACAATACAATATAACTCTTCAGCAATGAATTAAAGAAATTCAGGCCCTCTGTTCCACTTTCTGAGAAATTCTACTATGCTACAGGATATGCCTACTACATATCATCTAGAAAAGGCAATGGACAGGAAACAGAATTAAGAGACTCGAGTTCTAATTCCCTGGTTGTCACTAATATCTCCATGACCTTGGGCAAATCACTTTCCCCTTCCTGCGTCCACTTTGTTTGTAAGATACTAGACCTGAACTAGACAGTCTCTATGATCCCATCCAAATCTAAGATTTTATGACTGACTCCTAACCAGGTAATTGTATTTTCCTTATGACAGATGATCATTTCCTCCTCTCTTTCCCCCAGCTCAAGATATACCCCAATGCCTGAATCTTTACTCAGGTCCTAGTTCATATAGCAACTACAGACCATTAATGAGAGAAATCTCCTGCTACCACAATTGGGAGCATGGGTATCAGTGTCATTGGGGCTCAAACGTCTGACTTACAGAGTCTATAAGGATGCATAGAATTTCAATACTGAAAATTACAAGCTTTATTCTCTCCCAAAGATGTAAAAAAAGAGTCTGAGAATGTGGATCTAATATATGGAATTGTCCTGACAACTCACACAGGGTCATAATATCGCTAGAAAGCAAGCGACTGAGAACTGTATTGTCCTCCCCTCTGGCTCTCCAACAGGGCCCAGGGGATTGCTGCTGGAGGATGAGAGAATGACAGTCAAAGTCCCAGCAAATGTCTCCCCTTCACTGCCCACTCATACCACCTCCCCATGAGTTGAAAATGGCTCAGACCTGGGCCATCCATAACTGGACATACCCTTCCTTTGAGGGTGGAAGCCACTGGACGAGATTCTTGCCTTGACTCGTGTCTAGTGTATCAATGTCCAGAGCTCTATCAACCCTCTGTGTGTACACATATTCCTTGTGGTCCATGGGAAGGCAAAAAATAAGTACTCTAATGGTCAAGATTAGTGATTCTTAAAAGGGTGGGAATCTTACACATACAGAGACATTGGCAATGCCTGCGGACATTTTTAGCTGTCAAAAATTGTGTGACTAGATGGAGGAGACAGAGTGAGGAGGGGTGGTGCCGCTACTGGCATCTAGGGAAGCAAAGGCAAGGATGCTATTACAGAACAGCCCCCACAACAAAGATTGCCTGACCCAAGATATTAAAAGTGCTGAAGTTGAGAAAGCTAGGCTGGTCTCATTATTCCTGTGTCTTCACTGAATCACTTTTGATCCTTCTAACACCTTATATCCTGACCTTATGGATTCTTTCAAATGATTAGCTTCTGAAACATTACCAGTAGCTGCAGGAAAATATCAATTTTTTTCTCCAAATTACCATCTTCAACATTTCTACACATTTCTATCACCTGGGAAAACTTTCAAACTATGTCAGTGTCTGGTTCTGATCTCAGGCCAATTAAATTAGAATCTTCAGTGCTAGGCTTCGCTCACAGGATATTTCAAAAGCTGCATGAGCTACATGATTCCAAATAAATAGAAAGGCTATTTTGTGTACTAACCATGAACCCACAAAGAGAGAAATTAATTGGGGAAAGGTGAGATGGAAATGTTTCTATCAACACAGAAATGCTTCCCCGCCACAGGGATCATGTACACTACTTGAATCAAGAACTATTTGAAAATGTTCACTTGTGTGACTTGATCACCTGAGATATTTCATTTTTTGTGGCTGATCCATACATGACCAAAATTTTATGAATCTACACATTCTCAAGAACTTTCTTCATTTTTTCCAAAATATTATAAAGAGGTGCATCTTGGTGAAGTGGTGGTTAGGTCAAATGCAGTCCACATACATCCCAAGGACTTGGGTTCACATCCTGTGCTGAGAAGAACAACCAAAATATACAACTAAATAAAAATAAAGTGTTTCTTTCTCCTTTCTCTTCCTGCCTGCTTGCCTGTGTACCTTTGTTCCTGCCTGCACCTTTCCTTTAAAAAAGAATAATATTACAAGGAAGAGAACTATATAGCCCTGTTCAGTGTCTCAAAGTCTGACTCTGTGACTCTAAAGAGAAGAGGAATGTTTCTTCTATGGAATTTATGTACCAGCTGAGCCTAGATGTCTCTCTCTCAGTGTCCTGAAAGACCAAATGAAGGTTTTTCAATGTATCCTTTCTCTGTCCCTTTCACCCCTACTCCCAGCCCCTTAGCAAATACTGGTCAAGCATATGGTTTTGGTGTGATGCCCCAGAGGCTAACAGATGTGAATTATAGAATAACAAGAGGAAGACCTTGTCCAGTGTTGTGCTCAAATCAAGCACATGGTGTGCCTTCCAACAGAAGGCATTCTGGAAGAGCCTCCAGATGGTGAGAAGACAGACAGCTGAGCACTTAAAGGTAGAGAAAAGGCACTTTATTGCAAGCACCAGCACTGGTTCAGGGGTATTGTTACCCAAAGCTGAATAACAAGGGGTCTAGGGGAGCTTTTATACTCTGATGTAGGGATTCGTCTCCTTGGCTACAGGTGGTTTCTACTGGCAACTCTTACAGTTATGTATAGCTGCAGAGTAGGGAGGCAATGTTTGTTTGTCCTTAATCACGATAACATAGTTCAAACCTCAGGGGTCCAAGTGGTTTCTTTTAATGAGTATTTTTAATATTATGCTATCATTTCATTTTTTAAACAGTATGCTTAATACTACTCTGATCACTTGGATAATTTAACTATAATTAAAATGCTACTGGTTATCTGTGCTTGAAGTTGAACTGATATTTACATTCAACACAAAAGGTCAGTCATTTCAAAGAATGCTACCCTAAAACTTGGGTATTAGTTTCATTAGAGAAAAAGATGAGAGAATACAGTCATCACATGACATACAGCCCAGTCATCCTCCGATACTCACTTCATGAATGAATACACTGCATAGACATCCATTGTATATATGTCATCTTCAGACAGCAGTTGATTAACAGTGAGTAAAGTAGCAGATACACAATAAAGTACAATTTTATTCCTGATTCAATACAAATATTATTAGTACCCCCATCATTTTTAATATCTACTATAAAAATATGTACTCTGCTCTCATGTTTTTGAAATATAAATTACTAAATTTAGAATTGTATGGGAGACTAGTTCTTTCTCGCATTAAACACCAAATCAGCTGTTTTGCTTTTATAGTTTACATATTTGTTTTGGTTTTATATTTATGTAAGAGCCATAAGCGTATTTATGTTGATACTTAGGTAACAAAAAATGTTAAGGCCAGAATTCTGTAAGCACATATTTTTCTCTTTAAAAAGGATTGACTTATTGATCAGTGTTGATAAATGAAAGACTATAAAGGTTTCATTTCAAACCAGGCATCTTGAAACCACAGATTCAGACTAGATCTGAGTTTGGTGACTTCCTGAGCCAATTCATCATGGCCACCACTTTGCTGGACATTATTCCTGATGCTTTGGGCTTCTGAGTTCAAAGCAATGAAATAAAAAAAAAAAAAAAAAAAAAAAAACCCCTCTTGCCCTTTTTATGTAATATATTATTAGCAGGATACCAAAGAGCTTCTACTTCAGTATCTTACCAACTTTCTATTTAAAGGAAAAGTACGAAGGTGCACTACTGTGGCTCAGCTGCTAAAGTGCAGGCCATATAAAGCCCAAGGACCTAGATTCAAGACCAAGTCATTTAGAGCTCAACATGAATGAGTAAAGATCATGGCTTTTTCTCAAAGGATATGGGAAAAAATAAAGTTCATGAGCAAATGAAATTACATGCTTAAAAGGAATCAAGAAGACAAAGCCAAGTTTAACCCAAAGCAAAGTTTTGTTTGCAATCAAGACAGAGCTCACTTTGGTTGCTACTCAGCATGTTGATTTTTCATTAAAAAAGAATGAACTCGTTTCCCTCATCAGAGTAAATGTTCTCATTTCAGATAAACCAAGGAAGCTGTTGATGTTGCACTGGACCACAGACTTTGTGTGTGTGAGATGCTGACCTCTAATTCAGTGATTGCCTGTGAGGGGTTGATCTGGGCCCCGTGTGAGGGAAAGAGGACTTGCAAACTGATATGATCTAGTGTTGTGCCAGTCTGCACAGAATTAGAAGATGGATTATTGTGGATTTGTTTTCCTTTAGGAATTAGGGCTGGTACTGGCTTAGCTTCAGTGCTATTAACTGAAATGCATTTCTGTCTTAACAGCCGCATCTCATTTAGCCATGGTGACTTTGGAGTGACTTCCAAAGCAATTTCATCAGAATGAGTCAGCAGATTAAGGCTAACTTTCATGTCAGAAGTTTAGACAAATGAAATGTCTGACATCAGTCCTCCAGTTATAAAAAACGAAGTAAAACTATGTGAAGTAGTCTAATGAATATTGGTTGGACTTTCAAATGGATCACTATTAGCCAACTAGCTTCCATAAGATTCAAAGCAATGTAAACATTTCAAGGCAAGATGAAAAGCTGCCATGTACCATGCTAGACGCCTCTCGTTTCACCAGCAAATCAGACTGAAGTCTTATCTCCTTACTTGTGTGGTAAATTCACTAAGCTTGATGGAAGCAAACATGTGCTCACTTTACATGGTCTATCCCTTCACTGAGAAGTCACCTAACCTCTGGGGGACTCGGCCTCCTCATCTGCAGGATGGGGTTTTGAGTCTACATTCCAGGATTGCCGTAAGGATTACATGAGATAATATGTGAGGATACCTTATAAACTCTATAAATATTGGCTTTCATTTTACCCTCTCTTCTGGCCTGGAACTGAAGCAGGAATCTGTTTTATTTGGTTGCTTGGAAACTGGGGAACGGGCAACTGAGTCAGCTACTCGGGAGAAGTGCTCCCTGGTGGACTTGCCTTGCCTCTTGCCCTAATCAATATGCATTTATCTAAATGCTGTGTACACAGGAGGAGACATTTGGTTTATAGAAATATTCATTTTTTGAAGGGTCAGGACTAAAAATTATTTTTCTGATGCAATTCAATGTGTTAGTTGTACCTCTGTTATGGCAGAGCCTCCAGACAGCGCGAAGACCGACAGCTGGGCACTCAAAGGTAAAGAAAAAGCACTTTACTGCAAGCATCAGCACTAGCTCAGGGGTATCATGACCCAAAGCTGAGCAACAGGGGATCTAGGGGAGCTTCTTTTATGCTCTGAGGTAATGATTCATCTCCTTGGCTACAGGTGATTTGTACTGGCAACTCTTATCACTTATGTACAACTGCAGAGCACCGAGGCAATGCTCATTTGTCCTTGGTCACGATAACAGAGCATAGCTGCAGTCTTCGTAGAACACGATGTAGCTACAGCCTCCAGAGTACAATCACAGGACGCAGCTGCAGTCTTTGTAGAACAGGACGTGACTACAGCCTCTGTAGCATGATAACATTCCTGGCAGACTAACTTTTGCATTGGGGTCATGGAAAAGGTCTTCTACCACCACACCTCATTTTTACCTGTCTCATCCCTGCCAGGTCAATTCTAAACCAATCACCTATCCTTCCATCCTTCAAAGAAGTCATAAAATACATACAGAGAAAATCCCCAACACATGATCATACAAAAACATATTACTCACATGAAGAATTGACCTTACAAACAGGCAGCAGCGTGGTCACCCTATTTTTTAGTGTCAATGAGTCACCAAGGTTTCTCTTCTATGAAAGCCTTCTCTACCAACTTGGGATGCATACCCAAAATACCACCATTTTGGAGCTGTTCATTTAAAATACAGAACTCTTTTCAAAACCAAATATTCCTTAGAAAGGTGATATTTTGCTACTGTCAGATATTAACAAGTTCTGGAAATTTGTTGATATATCTTTTCTAAAGTAGGTAGCCAGGGGCTTCTTTGAATCTAGTGAAATAGTAGGGAAGGGAAGGGGCATAGAAAGAGGGGGCAGCATCTATCAGAAGGAGGGAAAATATCTTCACAAATAAGCCAAGATACACTCCTGTTAGATACAATCTCAAGGAATACCAACATCTGACAAGGTTACTGTGACATGGTAAAATTCAAAATTTTGTCTAAGCACAGACAAAAACAAGGTAATGGTGCCAACCACAAAATACCTCATGCCCCTTTTTCAGGTAAAATAAATGATTGTTATTTTACCAATTAGACTTTACAGTTATTCTTGTCTCTTCTCCTCATACATAAGATATTGCAATCCAATCAAAGAACAGCCCCCAGTGACAAGACCCAATCTAGAGCAAATCTCCTGCTTGTTAGACCCTCCTGGAATCACCAAACCAAAGCAAAAATCCTACTAAATAGACTCTTTCTAACACCTTCTCACTGAGATACCCTCAAATTTACGGTGTGTGTTGTCCCTCCCTGCAATGAGTAATTAGCCCAACTTGTTCAATGGTGTTCTTTGACTAGAGTGTACTAACAATCCAACCTTTATCTAGAGAATGAGCACCAAGTCTAGTCACTATGACATTTTGCTTTGCATTTAGATATAGGACTGTCTGACCCAGTGGACTTATATTATATTATATATTATATTTATTCTTATCAGGCTCATTCAGGGCCTTTTTTTTTTTTTTTTTTTTAATTTTTCTGTGTGTTTGAACGACAGGACAGCTGGCCTTTCTGTTGTCATGATTCCTCCAAGTAACACTATATACATCTGCCAGACTGGTTCTCCTAAATTCCTCTTCCATCAGGATTTGCAGTAGGTAAGGACTCTCACAGAGTTATTGTTTAGTCTTGATAAAGAGCACCAGAACCAAGATTTCCAAATCCTTGACTATTGTCTTATTGTTGTCACTTCACTCCATTAATCCTCCAAGTTTCCAAAGCTTACATTTTGCTAATTCCTGATGCTATGGAAACAAAGTACAAAGTGTCTCTCCTTGCTCAAAGAGGGTATTTGACTGATGAGATTTACATAAGTCGCCAAAGTCCTTCTCTAATTGTAAAAGTTCCTTCCCTTCTGAGCTCTTTTCTATCACCCTAACTGCCTATTTACCAGACAAAGCAGCAGGAGAAATAGCAAGCGAGAATGGAAGAGTCAGCCTATCAATACAACGTTGGTGCGCAATTCAGCAATGTTTTTTTTCCATAAGGACTTCTGCTTGGGAACCCTCAGCATATTCTAACTGGATCTCCAGGATTCCTGAGTTAAACTCATCTTTGGTACCAGGGTTATCTCTCAAGGCCTCCCAAACACCCAACTCCAACAGATCAAATACATACTTTACCAAAATGCTACATATTAACTAGGCAGAAGACTAAAGTTAACTATTCTAAGGAAAAAGAAGCAACCAGAACTGCTTGCTTGGTTGAGTAAATAAGGAAAAGTAGAATAGGGAGGCAAATGTTCTTCGTGCTGGAGAACAAAAGGAAAGAAACTTTAACCTGAAGCTTTAGCTCCAGCCTTGTCAGCTTAATTGAGAAGCCCAGTAGATTTTCTCACTTCTGCTTGAAGCATATTCAACAAAAACAAATAGCCACTGTTTATTATAGATTAGCAATTTGGCTCCAAATTCCTGGAAACTCATAAAGGCTCCTTTTGTCTAGACGAGAGAAAACTCAAGCAGCTGGTTTCTTCACTCTTTTTGAGTCAGTCTACTGTTGATGTTCTCTTAATATCTGTCTGGGTCTCAAGACAAATCAGAACTTCCTCCTTAAGAATCAAAAGCTCCCTTTTTTCTTGGATACCACCATGGTTCTTCTAGGTCTTCCAGGATAGAGGGGGGAAACTCCTTCCAAAGGGGCTCAGCTGACCCTCTATAATAATTGACATTGAGCATGTTTTATGGCGGGGATTATTCTTGAGAGCTTTATGTGCCTGAATTTATTTAATTCTCACATCTATCCTGTAAGCTAGATACTATTGTAACCCACATTTTACATATTAGAAACTGAAGCACAAAATTATGTAACCTGTGCAAATTTAGAAAATTGACATGTGGGAAAACCAGTACTTAAATCCTGGAGTTTTGACTTCAGAGGTCATACTCGGGAGAAAAAGCAGTGATCCAAAAATGCTTTGCCCCTCTGCCCCACAGCCCATATGGGAATGGAAGAGAATGGCTGTGGTGTCCTTGTCCTTCAGGAGGAAAGCAATTCTTCCTAGGGCTGGCAGTGGTCTTAACACTGGGGAAAGAGAGCTCCTAGGCTTATGCAGAGGTTTTTCAAGGATTATGTGGTTGCAGTCATTTTAAGGAGACTGATTTCCATGTCATCACCCTCCATGTTTATGTTCCTAAAATGAATCTTCTTGAGAATTTACCAGTGATGGACAGGCAGACTCACCCTTCAGGTTCCCTTCCACAATAGCCCTTCTTCTAATTTACAACAGAAAAGGCCCCCACTCCCGTTCCTTAACAAAGATTGCTAAGATACAGTGTCCTAGGTTGCAAACTTACAGGGCATCAAAGACCCAATGGAAAATTTTGAAAGTAATTGTTCTAATGATTGGATAACATAATCTTTTGGAAATCAAATGTTTCCAATTCTTTGTTTTTAACAAAACTGAAATACTACCTCATAGAGCTGATGATCATTCAAAATAACTGTTGATATTAGGGTACCACATGACTTTGGCATGTAATTCATAAGTTCAAGAATCGAATAACACTGCTACAATAGAACTCCAATATTTAGGTGAACAAGATTATTCAGTGCTTACACCTATTGAAATACAAGTAGGAACATAATTTTATATTCATTTACAGTACTCATTCATGGATATGTAATACTATTCATCCACAAACCTATAACTAATTAGATCTAATTTATCTATTATAGATGGATTTCCAAAATGTTCTACTTTTTATCTTTAAAAATCATTAAAATTTCTAATACAATTATATTACTTTGAGGTATTACATACTAATAGTCATTGTGATAATATCTCAACCCAGAAGATTGCTTCTTAAACATTTATATCAAATATTCCCAAACTTAACTTGTTTCACAGAACCCTTAGTGAACCTGCAATATTTCTGCTCTATCCCCAGACCAAAGTAAGTACTTGCTGTCTCCATTTATGAAGTGCTTATATCCAAACAACAATACAGTAGCCATTTGTAAAATAAAACACATAAAGAAAAAATACTATTTTTATTTTGTTCTTGTTATTGAAATATACTGATACATATTTGCTTCAGGTGTATAACAGGCTCATTCTATATTTATATTTCATATTCTATTCTTAAACAACCACAAATACTTACTAATGTGTGTACCTGTTGTATACGGCACAGCTCATCAAACCTGGATCAGACTGGGCACCACCAGTCTCATTTCCTGTTCCACGATGATTGGTATGCTGACTTGCTTTTTAATCATAGTAGCTACCAAAAATCCAGCTTTGCAAAAATATAACATCAATCAAAGAAATGTAATTTGATCTAATGTTGAAGCTGTGAATGACTTCTAAATTGGTAGTTCCTATTATGCTTCCCCTGAAAATTTAAAATATCCTGTAGTAACTCTTATAAATTCACTGAGGAGCCTTGAACACACCTGGATAAGAGAGTTTGGAAGCTATAAGCTTAGAGTCTGAGGATCACAGAAAATGTTTCAACATTTTTCAACTTATTCCTTTCTTACAGAGAAAACGATATGCAGCTAATAAGACTTAGAAGCAAAAATGGCATTACATTAGAATAATATTCCATGGAGGAAGTAGAATGGAAACATCCCTTATTCACATATCTTTATAAAAAGATGTTAGATATCAGTCTGCTACTATTTACATTTAGAAGCATAATGTGACTTTTATCTACCTTTTTTTAAAGGCAGATACAGGCAGGAATGAAGGTGAGTAGGAAGGCAGGAAGAGAGAGGAGGAGGAAGCACTTTATTTTATTCAGTTGTTCATCATTGGTTGTAGCTCCTCTCCTGAGTCTTGAACTGGGGACCTTTTGATGCATGTAGACTGCACCTGGTTTAAACTGTTAGGTCACCAGGACATGCAGTAACTTTTATTTTTATGTGTATTTATTTTAAAATACTCATATTAATGATATACCAGAAATTAAATCCCCTGCCACTTTTAAACTTATGATGAAACATATGCATGTCAACCTTAATATAAGGTCATCATTTTTCAAATTCTTTCAAAGCAGTACTTCTCATCAACATTTGGGGCTGGGTAAGTCTTTTTTGTGGGAGACTATTTATTTACTTTAGGATTTAGCAGCATTCATGACCTCTTCCCACTGCAGTAGTATTTTCTCCCTAGTCATAATAACCAAAAGTATCTCCAGACTCTCCCAAATGTTCCTGAGAGGCAAAATCACACTAATTGAGAATCATTGTTTCAGGGTCATTTTAGCAAAAAGGTTAAAGATCACAAGTCAGATTTATATAAGAAGCAATAAAGTACAACCCTTCAGAACTAGGGTTTTAGTACTTCGGGTACTATTCTTAATTGCTGTGGGCAAAATAGCTAGTTTCTCTGCATCTGTATGTAAATGGGAATAAATGTTATCAGCATCCTAGAGAGTTACTGTGATCTTTAGATGAGAATATACATGTGATATTCTTAGCAGAGCCTGACCCAGAGTAATATGTTAATAACTCAGGCATTATTAAAATAATTACTCGCAACACTTCTCCAGTATGTACTCCCTTACAGAGGCTCCTTGACTTTTGTATCATCTGACTAAACTCCTTTTTCTGATATGCAGCTCTTTTATAATCTGAACCCACACTACCTAGCCAATTTCATGGCATAGTAACAACAGAAACATACACCAGACTCAAAATTATGCAATCTAATTTCTTGTCTGAATCAAGTTCTATATTCTGTCACCAAAGACCTGTGTGAGCCACCTGCTCTATTTCCTGTGGGGGGAGGGTGCAGGTGTGCGTGTGTATGGTATATGTATGGTGTGTGTGTGTGTTTGGTGTGTATGGTGTGTGTATGGTGCATGGTATGTGTGTGTGTGTGTATGTGTGTTTGTTGGGGAGTTAAATTGTCTCTTTAAATTGTCTCTTTAAACCTCAGAAGAAGGGATAATTCAGTAGACCTGGGCCTGAAATGCTTTTCTAGAGACAGGTTTTGCGCTGCTAGTTCTCTTACAAGCCATACCTCCTGTTTTCATCCGAGCTGCCCTCTGCTCCTTCAGGGCCCAACTTAGATTCCAAATCTCCTCTTAAAGCTGCTCTGCTCTCCCAGCCCACACAGCTGTCTCTCACTTCTCAGCACTTCTTCAGCACTTCTGGTCTGTACCATGCAGTTTAGCACTTAATTGTATACTATCACATCACACTGGTCTCCATTTGTTTCCTGTGTCCATCATGTGGCCCCATTGAGAACATGACTTCTTCAGAGCAGAGAGTACTTCACATCCTTTTTAGTCTGTGTGTGTGACACTCGAACTACATCACACAATGCTGAGTGAACACTGGTTAATCAGTTAATTGTATGAATTATTATATTTTGTTTACACATTATGTGTGTGTCCTGGGAAAGTTTCTCTTGATATTATCATGGAGTTTGAAAACAAATAGCCACTCAAAGTTATACAAGCATAATCAGGGTTATGTTGTGGAAATTCCCCAGTTGTTTTGCACTAATGTGCCCTTCTGAGACTGAACAGTGATGTGAGGGACAGGGAACAGTAGATACCCAAGCTACTCTTGTTCATGTACTTTTATAGGCTCTAAGAGAGCTCTCCTAAGTAATTCCCTCAATTGTGGTTCATTAACAGACATTAACAATCCCCTTCTGGCCTTAATTAATTACCTGCCTTGGAGCTAAAGAGTGAGAATGGTTGTCAAGGGCATTATTTGCTCAATTACCCAAAAGTCATAGATAATGTGTGTTAATGAATTGGAAGATGGAATACCCATTCTTTCTCCAACTCCATGACTTCAAAGCCTTGTTCTGCCCTGTAAGGTATATAACATCAGCTCATAGAAAGAGCTTGCGTTCAGGGCAACCCTAAATGGAATAAAAGGATATAATGTCTTTAATTTCCCTTCTAGTAGAAATATTAAAATTTCACAGTAATGATAAGGCTCAACTTTTTTTACATAATTCATGCTCTTACTTCTTCCTCATAGTCTTTTTTTTTAATTTGCCATTTCATGACTGTTTCATAGTTGACATCATTCAGAGGTTAGCTATATCCTATATGACATAATTAGATCTGTACTTGGAGGATCTTCTATTACAAAACTACATTTTAATTTTTGTTTTAAACAAACAAACATGTTCTGGGAAAACCTGATAGCCTGGTGAATAAGTGTGCAGCCTCCAGCCAGCACCATCCACATGCATCCCAAGGACCTGGGTTTGCATCCTGTGGTCGGAGAGGTGGTGTGGGGGACCAAGACGAACAACTAAATAAAATGAATAAATGCTTCTTCCTCCTCTCTCTTCCCGCCTGCCTGCCTATCTGCCTTCATTTCTGCCTGCACCTTTCTTTTAAAAAGTCATGCTTTATTAGGTTTGTTATAAAAGGAATGTTTTCTTTTTTTTAAAGATAGAAATCAAGTAATTTTCAGAAATGAGGCAAATGTGATCCTATCTGAGAGTTGCTAAGGAGATACTTGGTGTTGTGCTGGAAATAAGAAAGCTCCAGAGGGTAAAGAGCTAAGGTGAGACGTATCAGAGGCCAAGCACCTCTTCTCTAATGAGAAAAAGAAACCAAAGCATTTCCTGTTGATATACTTATATGCTGAGATTTTTCTCTTATTATTTGACCCAAGGGAATGGAAACCAAAAATTATTAGGAGTTTGCTCTTTGTTCTGCTTTGGGCTTTCTTACACCCACTACTAAAAGGGTTTGGAGTGAGCACTGGCTTGGGGTTGTAAAATGGTTACAGTTCTAGAATCAGTGGGAGGGTGTGAATTAGACAGCGGCTGTAAACTACTTTGGACTTCACACGACTTGGAAGGTTCTAATTAAGTACAATTTCTTAATAGAATTATAAGGAAATTACGGTGAATATTTGTATGACGTGTAAGAGAAAAGGCATGTCAACCTGCATTGCTAGCACTGAGGAAAGGAATCTTAACTGGTGTGTGTGGGAGGGGGGTCATGAAGTGTATGTGTCGGTATGTGTGTGTGCAACTGGTGTATGAGTGTGTGTACGTAAGTGTGGGTGAGTATGAGGGCGTGTGTGTGATGTATATTGGTGTGGTGTGTGTTTTTATGTGTTGCTGGTGTGCATGCATATGTGTAAAGGCTTCGCTCAGAAAGTAACTCCTAAGCTGAGTCTTCAGGGATGAGCACTGCAGGTGGATGAATCACATGTGATCATTAAGACCGAAGTGCTCATTATCAGTGTTCCCCCCTCCTTCACTGGTGGTGGTCTGACAACGCCCTTCTTGAAGACAGATGAATTTGGAACCAATAAAATTCCTTCAAGTTCTAGATTTAATTATCTGCAGCCCATAAATGCTACTAACAATGGAAGCTAAATAATTCTTGATGCATTATTTATTTTCAAATAGTTGATCCTTAGAGATCACTTTCTGTGCCAACAGAAATGAAACCATGTTGACACCTCCTCACATAGAAAGAATGAAATGTCACCAGCAGCTCCCTGCTGCCACCCACTAAGGATATAAGTGCTAATACACTGGCTAGCACCAAGGCACCATCTGCCTGGAACCCCTACATGGGGCTCCCTTGCTCTGGAAAAAGAGAGAGACTTTCTGATGTCAGTAAGCATTTGACATCCAAGAAACTTGACTGTATAGTGCTGTGTGGTGATTTCTGTCTCCAGTGCACACTGTATTTTATATCGGCAACAAGCTCCATTTTGATGGCATCCCCACCATCACGAGAGGTCTGGCCCAGCAGCCTGGCACCCCGCTCTAGATTTTCTCAGTAGCTCTACATGTTGTCAGTTCACAGACTCATTAGCTCTTGTCTTAGCCTGTTCCGTATACTAAAACAAATACCATAGTGTGGGTGATGTAAACAACAAGCATTTATTTCTCACAATCTGCAGGCTGGGAAGTGCAAGATCAAGGTGCCAGCGGATTCAGTGTCTGGTGAGAACCTACCTCCTGGCTCACAAATGACTGCCTTCTGACTACATCCTCACATGATACAGAAGAGTGAAGTGAGCTCTCTTTGGGCTCCTTAGTAGGATCCCATTCAGGACCTCATCTAAAGAGCTAAAGACATCCCCTTGTTCATATTGAGGGGAAAGGTTTCAACAAATAAATGTGGAGGGGACATAATCATCCAATCTATAACAGCTCCTCAATGTGGTGGGTTTGAAGTGGTTTGCCTTTCATGGATAGTTTGCATGAGAATTCATGAAGCAAAAAAGGAACGGCCCAATGATCCTACAGTTTTACTCATTTTCAGAGCATTTAGAGGGAAAGACCATCCCCGATGAACATTGTAAGAGATTAAATTGGACCCATTCTGCATCTGGATTATTGCCACTATGTAGGTGCCTGGTGCTGAACCATTGACTGTACACTCAGTTTTCACCTGTTGTAGATCAATTACTGTCTACTAATTCCTTTTAGTGACCACTTTGACTTTGAACTGTGTTGTGGTTTATATGATAAGCTATACGGTCAATCTTTATAGGTAAACTGGGGTAAGGCACCTCTCTACAAGAAACCTTTTTCTGAAACATCAACTAGTACATGTATGCAGGTCTATTTTACAGAGAAGACTTCCTTTAACTCTTCTGGTAATTATTTCCACACCTCTTAATGATAAGCTTATGTCATTATTAATTGATATACATTTTAGTTATTTTCTATTCACTGCTGTTATGATAGATGTAGATTCAAATCTTTTACCCTACTCCTCCCTCTCATCTTGCCCACACCCCCACCAAATAACTATTGTTTTAATTATGTCAACAATCAGTGACCACATCATCGTTAATATGGACATTTTATTCATGGGGAGTTAAGTATAATTTTATCCTTGTCTTGTTTGGATATTACATTTCACAAAATAAAAGCAATGTTCTTCCATTAAAAAAAAAGAAAGAAACCTTTTTTTGGGTGCACCCTGGTGGCTTAGCTGTTAAGTCTGCTGCTCCAGCGTAGTCATGTACAGCTCAAGGATCCAGGTTCAAGACCCAAGGCAAGAGGAAACAACCAAGATGAACAACTAGGTAAATAAATAAATGCTTCTTTCTCCTCTTTTCAGCCAGCCTGCCTATTCACCTTCATTCCAGTCTACTTCCTTTCTCTAATAATAAGAAAAGAAAAGAAGGGCACGACCTGGTAGAGCAGCAATTAGGTCACTCATCTCTGAAGGAGCTCAGCCCAGGTGCCGCTGGGCTCCAGATGAACTGGAGGGGTGGCGGCGGGTGGGGCAACCAGTGAGAACAACTAAATAAAAATAAAATAAGGCTCTTCTTCCTCTTCTCTCTTCCTGCGTGCCCGCCTACTCGCCTCCATTTCTGCCTGCACTTTGCCTTTAAAATAAAAAAAGAAAAGAAAAGAAAGAAACCCCTTTCATTTGAGATCAGACAACTAAGCCACAGTTTCCTAGGCTGATAGTTCCAAGGAGAAAAGGATGCAAGTGTCAGTGCCTCTGTAGAAACTTCTACCAAAACCAGAAGAGAATGCAAATTAATTTAAAAAACAAGATTAGTATATAATTATGTGACTTTCTACCATACACAAACACATGTATCATTTGCCTAGAAATCCTCCACCATCCCCAAGCCTCATGCATAGGATTGCATGTATACCTGAGCTTTCTTCTTCCATACGCTTTCAAAAGGGTTTCTAAAGGATTTTAGAGCTTGTGATTTTGCTCATTTATCTTGCTTTTTAAAAGAATTCAGTTTTATTTAGTTCCATCTGTATAAATACATGTGGATCTAGGACAGAGCTCCCACATGTAATGGACCTGCCTCCTTCATTTCCTGACTACACACACAGGGAATAAAGTTATTTTTCCTCCTCCCAAGTAAATCTGCTGGCAGCCAGTGCCAGACACAAAATGAAATTTTAAAAGAGCAGCTGTAAAGAGAGTAAATACCAAATGCTATCTGTACAAACAAAAAAATTATAATTATGTCTAGTGATAGAATGGTGAACTAACTTGAGTGTGACAATAATCATTTTCCAATATCTATATGTATAAACTCATCATGGTATATACCTTCAACTAACACAATGGTAAATATCAAGATGGCCAGTAAGAAACTTAAGGAAAAATTAAACCTTTATATGAAATAACAGAAATCTAGGGAAGTGGCCTTTTAGATGCTACCTTTATTTTCAGCATTTCAGGTTAATACAGACTGAGTTAATGATGTTTTCCTATAGCTCCCAGGCAAATCAGAAATGGCAGGGCTCACATCAGCAGAGAAGCACTTCCTGCAGATTTGGAAGGGATGAGGAGTCAGATCTGGGAGTTATGCTGAGACCCCCAAGTTGCAGATATAGAGGAAAGTAGTATTATATATTAGAGATTTTCTATTACACCCTAGGCATATGGCAATTTTCACAGGTCCTCTCCTTGCCAGTTTCTCCAGTTTGAATCAACTACTCAATTTCATTGGTTAACGGGCTTTCTTATTGAAGTAACCCCAGAGGTTCAATGATGGAAAATGAGCCATGTAAGAGTAGGGGCTCATTGAAGAATCCTGAATTCCATTTCACCCCCGGTGTTTATGTTTTCCATGGGAGAGATAAAAATGTGTAGGTTCACAAAAAGAAAATTTCCAAAACCCTAATGGGAAAGTTTGATATGTTTCCTGCTGCTAACGGATTGTTAAAGATCAAAGAATCAGCTTAAACGGAGGTCTACTTTTTGGATGACTGGTGATTGCTACCTGGAGATTGTATATCAACCTTTTTAAGTCAATGAAGATTTGTACAGACATTTGGAACTTTCAACTCCATTGTTTTCTTTAGAAACATTTTCTCTTGAGGCACCCTGGTGACTCAGGCTCTAAGCCTGCGACTATGCTAAACCATGTAAAGTCCAAGGACCTGGGTTGCAAATCCAGGACAAAGGGAAACAACCAAAGCAAGCAAACAAATATATAAATGCTTCCTTAAAAAAAAGAAAAAAAAAAGACATTTTCTCAATACATGCCTTTCATGGAATTATTTATTTTCTCAACATTAATTATTAAAAAACCCAACTCATGAATATTTCATGAACTTCAGTAGATAGTATTAAGTGTGTATGTGATCACATGTTATGTGTATATTTCCATATATGTCCTTTGGACAACTCTCTTTATGCTTTCTAGATAACTGTCTGCATTAGGGTCATATTCTAAGCGTCAAAAGAACTACTCGTAGGTCTGTTAATGTTGAACTCTATATTACATAGTACTCAAAGCATCAGCATAGAGGAGGTGTGAAAGGTAGAGCACATTTCCTGAAGTGGAAAATGTATTTTTTTGTTATTTATATCATATTAAAATTCATATTATCAATTCACTGTCATATTTTGTTATTATATATATTGTTATTAGTATATAGTTTGCTTTTGACAAGAAAAGAATTCAAGATGGATGATATAAAGACACTCAACTTGATAAGACTCACAAAAGCGTAAGTCATCAATGCTTTCTACCAAACCCTTCACCTCCAGGCAAAACCTATTTTATATCCTGTCAAGCGTCTAACTGATTTTTTTACTGTGGTTTAAAAAACCATAATATTTAATATGCCAACCATTTTTACGTGTACACTTTGTAGAGTGAAGAACACTCACATTAGTACACCCTGGCGGCGTAGGGGTTAGGTACAGTGCAGTCCACATACATTCCAAGGTCCTGGGTTCACATCCTGGGACTGGCAGGAAAAACCAAGATGAACAACTAAATAAAATAAATAAATAAAATGCTTCTTCCTCCTCTCTCTTCCTGCCTGCACTTTTCCTTAAAAAAAAAAACAAAAAAAACGAATATCTTTTTATGTATAAATTAGTCTGTGGTAAAATTGGTTTTGTTCTATATCATTTGGTTTAAAGGTTTAAAGTCATAGTTTCCAAGAACTATTGATGATGTTAAGAGGTTACTGTATAACCGTACTATGACCCATCATTCCCACTTCCGGGTACATTCATACTGTTGTACAATGGCTCTCCAGACTCTTTCATCTTGCAAACCTGAAACTTGATAACCATTAAGAAACTAAGTGACCTCTACTACTTAAACCCTCTCAGTACTCATCATTCCTTATAGCTCATCATGTACTTTCTGGTATACAACTTGTTTCTCACTTACTAAGCCCTTTCTCTTACCTAAACTTCTTTTTAACTTTTTTAATGCTCTAATCCTTACCTTATCTTTAAAACCCACTAACATTCCATTTTCTTATCAGTCCCAGAATTCCTTGATTGCCAGGTATGTTGACCTCTAAGGCCCTCACTCAAACCAGTAGCAAATCAAGCTTACCTTTTCACTGATAAAACATTCTGGAACCATAGTGGGTCGATAGATAAGATATCAAGTCCTTCTATTAAAACTTAACTTTCTGGGACTGGAAAATATCAGTATGAATAGAAGACCTTCCACACTGTTAAGCCAGGTAAATAATAAAGTATGCAGTATATTCATTAAAGCAAAGAGGGTAGTGCTACTTCTAGATCTTATATACAAAGTCAATGCACAGGAAATTGATGAATGAACATTTCATGAAGTGAAATCTAAAAAGCTGACTTTTCTCTCTTTTGGTCTACTCTTGAATTCTCTGGTAAAAATACAAAACTCTGGTTAAGTTAATTAGACCAGAAGACCCTTAGGAGGTGACTCTAATGGCTTGGTGACCTACATAAGAAAACCAAAATGTAAGCCTGAAATCCCTCCAATACACAAAATCAAAACTTAAGGGCAACCAACCACAAAAAGCCAATTAGACTTTAAGCTTTGCCAATCAACTTCCTTGATTTGCTTTCCTCTTTTCTCCATTATAGTTCCTCTTCCAGTTCCTGTTGGTGGAGCACTTCTTATTTGGTTCCTCTTGATTATAACTGAATTTTGTTCAAATAAACACTAAAAGATTACAGGTTGGCCCCGGTAGAATAGCAGTTAAGTCAACTGCCTCTGAGGGATGCTGGTTACAAACCCCTGAGTTCCAGGTCCAGGACAAAACGGTCAGTGTGAACAAGTGAAATAGAAACAAAATAAAATTCCCTGTTTCTCTTCCTGCCTGCCTGTCTCTTTCCTTTAAATTTTTTTTTAATTATGCCTCAATTTATCTTTAAATATTGCTCTATGACAACATTCAACTGAATGAATGTGAGGGAGAAACTACGAATAATACCTTGGCTAGATACTGAAATTCTCATCTATTGGTGATTGATCTTTTCTTTCCTACAAGAGGTATCTCCTCATTGCAAAATAGACTCGTCTTCTCAACTAGATTGCCCACCTTTAAGGCAATGGTTCTTCTTCAATATCACGGTATCTCTAATGCCTAGTAGTGGAATCATTCAATATGTATTTCAGGTTGTTGACAATGATGGCTGCCATCTATTCTACAAGTAAGAAGTCATACATTTAAATTTGTAAAGTCACCTTCTCTTGAGAGCTAGAGAAGGGGGTTTTGGAATGTTACAGCTATGCAGTAAATAATTGGTTCTCAAAGGGGTGCATATTTATATGAGCCGGTGGGGGGGTAGGTGTCCTAGTATATATTGAACAGGCATCAGACTATGTTCTCACATTCCCTCTTCACCTAAATCAGGATTATGTGTCTAAGATAAAGCTTTTGAAAGTCAAATTTCCCCATCCACAATGACAGAGCTGCCTTTAACAACACATTTCCTGGAATATTAATCTAAATTAATATTTTAAAAGGGCAAGCAAAATTAAGAAATCAATTATAGTTTAACAAAACTGATTTCATCATCCTATCAAGAAACCAGGAAAGTAAAATTTCAGTTGACAAACTTAACCAGAAAAATGCACTGAGATGGCGCACTCTGGTGGAGCAGCAGTTAGGTCAATGGGCTCCAAAGACACAGGCCACAAACCCCTGGGTTTGGGTCCTGGGTTTGGGGAGCTAGTGGAGGAGCAACCAGTGTGAACAACTAAATGGAAATAAAATTAAAATGCTAAAACAAAAAAAATGTAATTCATTTCATCTCCTATAACTTCTGATCAAAAAATCATGTTTTTATGATGTTTGTTTCCCTCCACTACAGGCTGAGCAGTTCATAAATTTAACGTGTTCACATGGATCCACTGGCTAATAAAAAAAAGCATGGATTTGAGAGTCTTCCCTGCTCATGCCCACAAATTAGCCTAAGCTGAATGATGTTTCATATTCCTTTACTCCCCTCTGCTGGTTAATTCTAAAATCACACGTACATTTTTTAAAAGTCAAATTGGGTGCACCTTTGGCTCAGCTCTTCTGGGCTGCTCAGGTGCGGACTGCAAAGGCCAAGGACCTGGTTAGAGACCCAGGGCCGGGGTGGGGGTGGGGGAAGAAGACACTCTAAGACAACCAGAAAAGTCAAATTCATTCACCAAAAAGAAGCAATTAAATTTTTTAAATTGTAAGATAAAAAATAATGTTGAAAATCATGAAAAATCTATGCAATATCTTCCTCAATCTTTTCAGTCTGAAATATTAAACACTGTTTTCTAGAACAAATCATTGGTTTATATAATTTGTTTCTAATGTCCAGATACAGTGTTTCCCCCACTCAAATTTGATGCCTGGAAAAGAAAATGGAGTCACCTGCAGTAGGAAGAGTATATTAGGCCATAAAACAGAATTCATTCACAAGCTGAAATAATGCCATACCTATTTATATTGTCATTTACATTACAAAACATCATCAAGCATGCCTCATTTATTTCTAACAATACCATGAGACAGGAATGCACATTCTAAAATATACATTTATTCTTCCTAAAGAGCAAAAGATATCACTGGGGTCAGTCTCAGGTAAAATTCTGAAACAGGCTCACATACTTGGCACTTCTAACTGTTCCTTATTTTTGCATTTTTTTAATAAACCCTCTGATTCTTCCCCAGTGACCCATGGTCTAATGCCATCAAAGTTTCCCTTTAAAAATAAAGTATCTGAAACATTTATTCACGGTAAGTATCTCATCTCTCAGGACAAGTTGCATTTTAAAAGAAAGTCAGAACTATAATGAATGCAACCAACCCTAACAGGAAATTACAGAGATTAATGAGGAAGACATTTTAGATAGAAAGGTTTTCAGCTGCTACTCAAATGATTAGGTAGTGGCTTTTGAATCAAAGCTGCTCCTGAGTTCCTTGTCCCCTACAAGAAAACTACTGCAAATGGTGTTGTGTATGTGTCAAATTAAGCATGGATTTTTGATCCAGGCTGATCCAGACTGGAATCTCAGCTCTGCTATTTAACAGTTTAGGTGCCTTGTACAATTTCCTTAACATTTCTAAGCCTCACTTCATAGGGGTGATGGGAATATTAATTCCTGGCATGTGGTATACAAGTGATGCTAATTCCCTCTTCCTCTTCCCTTGGTGGAGCAACTCAGAGGGCAGCATACTGTGTTATGCAAAAAGTTAGACAATGATACCATTAATCTCAGTTATGATGTTGAGGTGAAAAGTTCTTTGCTAAACAATTTCTCATGGGGAACATTTTCTCAAAATTATTTCCCAGTCAGGTCCCACAGCTGCTTCACCTAGTCCTGTAGGTATCAAGGACTCTCTTCCACATAGCTTCACGTTTCTTTTTCTCCACTCTCTTCCTGATCAAAGAAGCCACTATCTTCAGTTAATAGCTTCTGCTTAGTGTGGTGCAAAAGGAAAGAATATATGTAAAACTATCCTTGCTGCATAGTCAACGGAAGGACAGGCCATACATTGAGCCACTATCATAGACTCAGATGCCCAATATCCTTCAGAAACCATCCATACGTCCTTAATATCAGCCCGGTCTTAAATGTATGAAGGTGCCTCACTAGCTGGTTCTGTTGGCACTCATCTCTCTTCTTTCATCTTCGGGGAAGGTTTCAAAGCAATAACAGCTTCCCATCACATCAAGTTCCATAGAAACAGAATTCTATGAATACAGACAGTAGTTCTATTAATTTAAGACTGCTGACAGGAGTTAAGTGAAGCTACCCCTGTTTTAATTTTGGCTGTAAAAATGTACTGAGATAGTTCATTCTTCTCATCGCCTATAAATTCTGATCTAAAGGCATTAGATTTTTAATGCCTCATGTATTATGTGGATCATAGTGATGGACTTTACTGCAATGACCTTTTCAATAGTCTGTAATTTGCTTGACTGAGCATTGAGCTGCTTATTGAATTATTGACTTTCAAGGGAGATGCACAGGATAAATAGATAAACACACTAAACTATGTTACTGCAAATTTGAAGCAAATGGGGGAGGGGGAAATATTCCATACTAGACATATATTCCATATGTCTAGACATATCTAGACAAAGCAGGGAAAAGGGGGTTGTTCTCTTCTCTTAAATTAAGTATTTGGAAGTGAAGTCCAGTTGAGAATGCCTTTGTTCTAATGAACAAGAAGAAAGGATTATAATGCGAAAATCCTGGAGCCAGTTCCACATACCCAGCAGGCACAGGGTAAAGATGTTCCCCTACCTTTTAGTGTTACATCCAGCTGTTAAGAGTCCCTGAGGGTAGAGACTGATGATTGTACCAGCTATAAGTAACTGTACTAATAATTAATACATATCATTTATTATCTTCAATGCTCAGAACTTCATGTCAGTACATTCTCATGAAAATTCTTTGCGATAGATACTTTCATAATATCCACTTACAAACAAGCAACTGGGGGCTCAGGCAATTTGGATAACTTTCCCACAGTTAAACTGTAGAGCTTAAATCCCAGACCATCTGACTGCATTCCCTCTGGTGATCATAAAGATTCATCATTTAGGTGTCCTGATGCAAGGACCTTAGCAGCCTCACAGCCCCAGCTTCAGGCACTGTGACTCCACATGGCCTTGGCACCACGGGCTGCTCCCAGCAGTGACTGATGATTACTAATGCTGGCCCATCAGGACTCCTCTAACATGTGGCTTTAAAGAGGAACCCATCATCAGCCTAGCCACAATCTCTTAGAACTCTGCTTCTTAGTTAAAGCTTCTTCCCATCTCACCCTCCGTTTTGTCCCCTCCCCTTTCACAGGTGTCAGATCTCCATCATGAACTAAATGCTCTCCCTGCCTATTCATGCTTCCTTCTTCACAAGCACTTCTCGCAATAAGCTTTTGACATCCAGTCATGTGTGTGCCTGCTTCCTGGAGGAGCAAACAACATATCACCCACACCTTATTCTGGAGAGGGCTACAGAGTTCCATGCATTTGTCTCCATACTCCAAAGGTCAAGCAAGAATTGCCAGTGACATTTTGGATTAATGGAGTGTCTGTCTTTGAAAGACTTTTGATAACTGCAGACAACTACTTCTCTCCTACCCATTCTGTCTTCTCCTTTTAATGAAAAAAACATAGTCTCTGTAACTATGTACAAAGTTCCTAGTCTGAGGAACTACAGAAAGCACTTGATGGAAGTTTGGAGACACAGCATAAATGCAGAGAAAGGGAAGTTTATTAAGAAGACAAGCAGCTCTGAAGGGTATTCTTAATCGTTTAATGTTCTTAATCGGTTTAAGGGTGTTGAATGGGTTTGGTGCACAGTGCACCAAAACTCATTCCCCAAACACCAACCCCCAAGTGCTTCAAAATAATGTGGTTGAGGCATGGACCTGGGTAAGACAAGGATATCAAAATATTTTATGTTTTATAAATTACAAAAAGAAAAAGAAATAAAATGATGAAAATAAACAAGAAAAAAAAAAAAAAACCCTCAGCAGTAAAATACTAAGTAGTCAGTCTAATTCCCTCCCCTTACTGGAAAGTTGCAAAGCAAATGAAATATTAAAAGTCTCCAGATATCTTATATATGGCAACGAAACTGGTTTGAATTCCCACCTTTATTTCACCAGGGATCTCCTTTTAACACTGTATAGATTAGGGATGTGGAGTCCATAGAAACGTTGGTCTGTAGGTCCCTCTGCCTTCCTCTCTTGCCAAATCTAATTTTCATCTTCAAGATGTTTTCTTAATTTTGTTTGTTTTCCCTACTCTATAAGAATGGTTACTGGAAACTTTCTTGTTAACAAGAGTTCCTCATTTATTCACTCAAAAACTATTCATTGAGAACTTTATTCAAAGTCTGGGTTACATTTTGTAGGAAGTAAACACAAAACTGGCCCCTGCCTTCTAGGGACTTAAGAGCTTGCAGAAAAAAACTAAGGTTTGCAAATCGACTGCTCCACAGCAGTTCCTGCAAGAGCTCTAGTGATGCTCCAGAGATTTTATGGGTGGTCACTTTTGGACTGGTCTTCAAGTCATATCCCTTCACATTGATGAAATGTTCATGCCCATTTAATTTTCAAAATGGAAATGACTTTGCTTTTTCATGATTATAAAGTAACATGAGTATCTTAGTTTCCTAAGCCTATCATAACAAAGTATCACAAACTTGTGGTTTAACACAGTCTAATTTTCCTTTTTTTTCTTTCCTGAAATTTGCTTAGACTTAATCATATTGCTGGAGAAAAAGCAACCTGGGAGTAGAGTTAGTATCAAAAGTCAAGCACCTGGTACCACCCATCAATGGTAACAAAGCTACTGGTCCAGGTGCATGAGCCTCTCTCCTTCCCAAATCCCCTTTCCCTGATCCCTTCAGGCCATCCCCACCCTCCTTGCCCATAAAAAAGCCCTCACTCTACTTGAAGGGTAAGATGGTTATTTTTGGATCAGAGTCCACCATCTACTATCCATAACTTGAATAACAAATATTTTCCTCTCAATATCAAATCATGTTCTGTTTGGTAGTTTGAAGAGAGAAAAGAATCCTTGGCAATTTCAGATGCTGCACTTTCATTTCTTTCTCCATCAGCACATGGCATTCACACTTTATGTGTCTCTTATTCTTAACACTAATTATATGGGATTAAGAGCCCTACTCCACCTACTCCACCATGATCTCATTTTAACTAATTACATCTGCAAATAAGGTCATATATCAGAACACTAGCCATGGAATTCTATCATTTTGGGAGACACAGTTCAACCCATAACTAGCCTCCAGGTGATGCTAAAGATACTGGTCCATGGCTAATAGGATTTAGACCAAGGCTTTGATAGCAAGGCTCTAGTTTAGAGCACTGGTTAGGGAAAACCATCAACCCTATGTCTTAAATTGGGTTGCCTGAAAAACAGAAACCTAGAGAGAGATTTGTGTGTGAGTTTACTGGGTGGGCTTGGAAAAAGATGGGAAAAAGAGTAAGGAAACAAGACTGGGTAGATGGATTGGGTGAGCTGTGATACAGTTGCCACATAGGTCTCAACCCATCCTACAGGAGTTTTGAAGCTGGGAACCCCTTCAGTTGGCCTGAATTGAGCAAAGGGGACCGGTCCTAAGTATTCTTACATCAGTTAGACATGGGTGACAGACTTCAGACTGCCCCCGGGAGGAGGTATCAGCAGAGGTGAGGTAGCTCCTTTCTGTGAGAGCAATTCTCAGAGGGGACTCAGCTATGAGCCATCAGTTTCTAAGAGTGGGAAGAGGGAAGGGTGGCTCAGCACTGGAGTGGGTGCTAGGTGAAAACACTGGGTGTCCATGACTCGGATGATATCTCCAATCACTTGAAGAAAGCATTGTATTATTTTCTATATTCATCAAGTCCAAATTTTAGAAAGACATTTTCCCAAATGTCTGTTTTATTAATACATAGAATTGTATCTGTGCAGTGTGCCAGGGCTTGGTGGCAGTGATTTTTAAGGACAATTATTTGGGCTTTAAAGAGAAAAGTTCTGCATCTGATTTGAAAAGCTACACAAGTCATCTTATTCCAAGCAGGGATGCAGGGAGAAAGTTCAGGGAGGCACTTTGGCAGACACTTGACTGATTTCACAGAAAAGCGCTAAGTGAGATAACATCTAAATAAAATATGTGTCATCAGATGGCACTAGCCCTATGCAAAATCTAATGTTTCATTAAAGATGACTCCTCTTTACCAAGTCAAGATAGTCTAAGAGATTTTCAGTGGTAGCTGTGGGAATTCTCTGAAATTAGAGAAAATAAAAATAAAAATGTCTAGGGCCAGATAGCCTTGAGGAAACAGATAAAACTGGATCCAGTCTTTATTCCATGCTAGACAAATTTCAAAAGGATCTGAGATCTAAATATAGAAAAACAAACTATATTAGTATTTTTTTAAAAAGTGAAGTCTTTCATAACCCGGGAGTGGGGAAGACATTCCTACCTATGACTCAGAATCCAGAACTTTAAGGGACAAGAATAAAATTTGAACAAGCAAAAGGCAAAGCAAAGTCATTTTTAAAATGAAACTTACCACCAGGATCTTGGGGTCACTCTCCAGTGTTCTTGAACTCCTATTATCCTGATATCCTTGGGCTCACCCATACATCCATATTTACATAACTAAAGAAAAGAATTACATCCAGTTCATTTAAAATAGACTATTTTGTCTGCACATCCCTAATGGGATATAGCATGAACTTAATAAATTTAAGAAACAAATTTAAATTTCATTCTTATGTTAGCAATATTGTTAGTATTCTACTATATATGCATATATGTATACGACTGCATATCTGTACATATTATATACCTAAAACAAGTAATTATGCTAGTATCATTAAGAATCAATATGTTGGGCCCACTGTATGACTCAGGTTGCTGACTTGGCTAAGGTGCAAACCATGTAAATCTCAAGGATCTGGGTTTCGAGGTGGGGAGCGCAGAGAGACAAAACAAAAGAACCAATATTTTTATCTTAAAAGAGACAAAAAATAAAACAGTGCAACTTTTTCAAAGGATTTAGACAAAGAAAATGTGCTTAATGTTTGAGTGGCTTTGGATCTTTAAGAAAAAGAAATCTGATACACCTAAAATTCAAAACAATGTAAACTTTGGAGGAGGAAGTTAAAGACAACAAAAGCAATTTTTTTAAAGTGATGTCTGACGTAAGAGGAGGAAAAGTATAGTCTCTGATGCACTATTTTCCTGGTAAAATTGATGGCTTTTTCCGGGGTGCTTTTGTGTCTTGAATGCTGGCCCCAATCCACCATCTCACCTTCACTTTTAACCAAGTTCATTTCTTCCCCAATGAAGGTTTATTCCTTATCACCTTCCTTTCCTCAATTCACTTCTCTCAATTCTTAGTTGATAGCTTTTCCTTTACTAATGTCATTTCGTGATTATTATTCCTTCCCCTTCAAGGGTGAAAACTGTCTGATTCTGCTCATCATTCTATACCACATTGCATAAATGCTGAATTAATAATTGATAAACTAAAGCAAATTCATACCTTCCATTTGTTTCCATCTCTTTAGAGAATTTTTATATTGTGAAGGGTGAAACATCTAAGAACTTTACTCCAAAAAAAGCAAAGTGATTCTAAGTAAATGTCCCCTATATAAATTCATTCATTTAGCAAATATTCATTTAGCCTTGGCACCTTGTTAGGTAATGAGGTTTAGTGGGTGAGGTCAATAAAGTTTGTCACTGCTCTTACCAAGTTTACATGGGGATGGGTGGAATGCAAGTAAATGTCTACTGCATTATAATACGCTAATTGAGTTCAGATATTCTGCCCTAAATGAATTACATGCTAGAAAACAGAGGACGCCCTAATAGGATCACCGACGTTTGAGAATGGCAAAGCAGCCTGGGAACAGAAGCTGAGTCCGTTCAGTCTTGCCAATCAACAGGAGAACCAAGGTTTCAGCAGTGCGTGGGCCAGGAGTCTGGTTCTTCACAGGTCTCCTAAGCACAAATTCCACCAAAGGAAATTTCTACTGGTGCTGCCTCCTGCGGACTTTGTATGGCTCCCACACACTTGACAGGTGTACCTTGAACCCAACTACTAATGTGATAAAATGTGAGCCTCATTATCAGTTCTTCAAATATGAACCAGTCTCAGAACCGAAATCCCGACCAAAGGTTACCAACATCAGCGTTTGTAAAATCGGGCTTAAGTTGACTCAAGCCGGGTTCCGTAAAACTGGTTTCTCCGTAAAAGGGCCTTCAGATCCAGGCAAGTTCTAGAAAAGTGAGAATAAGGTGTCTATGACATTTCCCCGAATATCTCAGGCGCAAGTCAGGTGTATTAAAATATACCTTTAGTACTATTTTCCTCCAAAAGTTATGACTATGAAGAAGTAAATGGAACTCGTCTTTTTTTTTCTTCCTGTTTCTTAGTTTTGCCCAACGCACCCTTTGTGTTCTCCTCTTCGCCCGAACTTCATTAGACAGGCAACTCCTGGCCACCCTCTGAGGTCCTGATTTTGAAAAGAGGAACGAGCCAATCAGAGTGCAGAGCGCTGTTTGGCGCTGCCATTTGAGCCTGGCTGGAGCTGAGTTTAAGGTTGCTGCGGTGGATCCGGTTGTCTGCAGTGGCGGTGGGGAAGGAGGCATGAGGAGCGCAGCTTGGCTTCAGTGAGCGCACCAGGATGTCTAGACCCGGGGCAGCAGGCAGGCTGATGGAGGAGGCAACGATCCGCCTGTGAAACGGGGTGACGACGGCGACCAGCCCGGGCGGGGACCGGGACTGGAAGTAGTGCCTGAGCAGCCGGCTGGTCCGGCGGCTAGGCTAGGGCCGGGGGTGGGGTGGGAGGGCGCGGGGACCCGGGCCGGGACCGGAACACACCGCCGAGCCTGCAGAGTAGGAGGGGCGAGGAGAGAAGAGGGCGAAGTGAGCTTTGGAGGAAAAGGGAGCGTTGGAAGTTGCCGGAAGTGGTGAGAGGAGCCGCCAGCAGCGTAGGTTTCAGAAACCGAAAGGGTCTGGGAGAAGGAAGGAGGAGGTCTGTGTAAGCGGCTGAAAGGTCGGGTGACAAGAAAGGTGTGTGTAAGTGAAGGAAAGGTGAGTTGTGCCTAGATCAAAGGGCTGAGAGCAGACGGTTTGTGCAAGTGAATAGAAGAGCCAAGAAAAAGTGGCTGGGAGCTCGGACCAGAGGAGCGCCCGACGTGGACAGAAGACAGCGGCGTCGAGAGCAAGCCTGAGAGTGTTTGGAAATTGGAAGCTGACGAGAGTCAAGACCCAGAGCCTGCCTCGACAGTAGGCAACGCCTCCGGGATGTGGGATCAGAGGCTGGTGCGGCTGGCCTTGTTGCAGCAGCTTCGGGCTGCCTATGGCATTAAGGTCAAGGGTGGTCGTGGGCAGTGCGATCGCAGGAGACAGGAAACATCAGCCACGGAAACAGTGGTAAGTTCTTGTAACAGATTTTGGTTAAGAAAAGAGAAGAAAAGAAAAAGGTACGCCTTGTACCACCACTTGATACTGTCATGTTAAAATGTTCATTCTGCTTGAATTCTAAAGAGAATATCGTTAAATTTATCCAATCTAATCCAGATAGTCAGTTGCCGAAGTTGGTGAATGATACTCTTGATTCTTTTAGGGCATTTTTGGCCACTGAAAGTTGTCGGGGTTTTTTAACCTCAGCACTACTGATACATTGAATTATTGCTTTTTTTAAGAGAAGGAAGCTTTTATATTAGTTTATTTTTGGTGGATTTCCGGGCCACGGGGTCTCTAACAGTTACTTTGGGTTTAACATGGCCTAGCCCCAGGCACAGGTTTAGTGCCTAAACCACCCGGGCGCAGCTAGATTATTCTTTGTCCGCATTGGGGGTTGGGATGGGAGGTGGTTAGCTGACTGTTCTGTTCATTGTAGGATATTTAAGCAGCATCCCTAGCTTCCAACCACTAGATACCTGTAGCATCTTCTACTTGTGATGATGAAAAATGTCTCCAGATTTTGCTCGTGTATTGGATTTTGAACAAGTAGCACGTGGGGAGACAAACACTAGAGGGGTAAGGGGGGACCTATACATTTTCTAAATGAATCTGGAGATGAGGAAGTGAAAGAGAACATTAGAAATAGGCTTGAGACTACCGCTAGACTCACCAGTTTGAGAAAATTAGCTTATTCTTTGTACCATACTTTTGCTACATAAAGCTTTTTTTTAATGAGTAAATTGAGAAATGAGAGTGGAATATTTTCAAAGCTGTTGATGTTTGATGGTCAAGGCTACAGGATTTTTAGTAAAAGTTTAATATTTCTACTGCAAAATCAAAAATTTTATTGTGAAAAGTAAAGTGAATGAAATAGAAAGTATTTTTCTTTAAAGTGGTGCTTTTCAAGTATTTAAAATGAAAACTAGTTTCTGAAACAAAATTTCTGAAGGAAAATAAACTACTTGGGGAAAAAAATCTACTAACAAATAATTTGTGTATAATATCTCAACATAAATTCAGGAAAAATTGCTTTTGTTGTTTGCAACTTAATGCAACATGTTTGTTAATATTAAAAAACTACAGTGGTTTGTTCTGACTTTCCAAGATTTCAAATATAGTTGGTTTTGTAAGTTTGTGAAATAATTTGTACATTGATTTCATTTGGTTTTTTTCACCCCTTAAGACATTTGCTTTTTGAGTGGTGCTGGCTTTGAATTCTGCTCCCTCCCTACTAGATGTATGATTTGGGCTGCTTGTTTAATTTTTCTAAGCTTCTTTTCCTACTGTAGAAAGTGGTAATAATGGTATCCCCCCTTGGCTTGTTTTATACTGATAATACTGATAAGGTCTATGAATAGGACTATCCACAGTGTGTCACATGCCTCTTACTTAATTAATGTTGGTTTTTAAGATTATCAATGATCTGCTTCCTAACTGAAGTCATGCTAGAAATTCTAACAGAAATATAATAATAAAAAAATAGATGTTCTTTGTGTTGTGCAATCTAGCAGGATAGGTAATTTGAAAGCTAGATTTCATTAGCTCTTTGGTGTTTGTTGCCTAATAGTTTTTGGAATTTTTTAGGTATAGTACCAGACATCTTTAAAAATTGCATTTTAAAAGATATTCCAACATGCAAAATTTTAAAGCATGTCATTAGTTTTATTTTGAGATTAAATTATAAATTGCTTAGAATACTTATAAATTATTTAGAATGAGACTTAAGAAAAAAATTAAAAACAACCCTGAACAAAGTTATTATGTATGAAGAGTTATAATCACCTGCAGTGTCTGAGTTATTTTTGTTTTGATTTCACAATAACAATAAAGTTCTAATTTACCCACCTAAGGGATTGGCCATACTGATACTTTTTTTTTTTCAATAGTTCACCTTGCAAGAATTGTTACAACAAATATTCTTTGAGTTGATATAAATGTTTTATTACATCCTTTAATTCATTCAGTTTTCTTTACAGATCTATGATTTATGATCTATGTGAGGTTACTGGGGCACAAAAAATGTTTATTTGATAAAGGCTATTCACTAATAAATGAAAGAGCCAGAATTCAAAACCCAGCTTCTAGGAGCCTGTTCTCTTAAACTCTGTTATGCTATAGTCTTTTTCAATATTTATTCATCCATTAAGTGGAGTCAGAGCTTGAAAGATAATAAGATTTTCTTACTCTGTTGACTCATTAACAATGCCAACTGGTTGCTTATTGTAAATATTAAGTTTAAAAAAAAAAAACAGGAAATTTTCATTTGGATCCCCCACCTCTCAAGAGACTTTATGGAGAACAGATGCATCTTAGCTAAATTAATGTGTGTGAATTAAGTATATCCACTTATTTAACTTTGTATAAACAGATAAATTACAGGCTTTGAATTTATTTTTAAGCCAATGCAAAGCTACAACCTTAATTAGTGACATTTTAAAGTTTATTGCATACACAAAGGTAGTGGCAGATTCTTTATTGGGAGGTGTGTATATTCAAGTTAACTAACATATTCTTGGGAAATCTTGTTAAAATTTTAATGTGACTTTAAAAAATGATGTTCAAAGTAGTTAAATGAAAGTTAAATAAAATGTTTGCAAAATCCCATATTTGGGTACTTCAGAACAAATGTAGAAAAGACAATCAGGTATAAAAATAGCCACTTTTGATTTAATTTTAGTAAGTATCTTAATGAGCGATGGGAATTCTTATTATCAATCAACCTAGACTTTGTTCAAGTTAGTGCTTATATGTGATGGACAGAGAGTGTAAGGTGTGTGTTTACTAGGTTACTGGAGGAAACTAGTATTTGTGAGGGAAGTATTAGTGCTTTGGGACAAAATCTGATAGTTTTCTAAGCACTAACCACTTGACGTTCCATCATGAGATTGGAGACTCATGGAATTTGCTACGTTGCTTGAAAATAATGGCTTTATCTTGACCATCTTTTTACTCACTTGGCATAGCATAATGTCTAGTATATAGTAAAGTTACTTATTATAAAATGCACTTGAAATAATTTACTTTGAGTTTTATTTCTGCTATTTTTGTATTTCTTGAGCTCTTTAGCTTTCCTAATATTTAAGAAAAGTTAAGTTTAATATTTTGTTACAGTAACTGAATTTGTCATTTTAGGGTAAGATATTTGGAGTACCTTTTAATACATTGCCCCATTCTGTTATACCAGAATATGGACACATTCCAAGGTAAGCAAAGTTTGAAATGAAAAATGAATATTTCAAACTGGTGGTTGAGCATTTAAAAATAAATAGTTGAGTAACTTGCACATTTGTTTTGAGCTAGCAAATTTTTTCTTAAAATTACCATAATGTGAAATTTTTGCTAACTTGTATAAATATTTTAACTTTTAAAAAGTGTATCTTCTTTCAACTCTGTTATTTTTTGTTTAATATTATCCTTTAAAATTAATTTAATTTTGCCCCGGCCCCTGGTCCTTGGGCTTTATATAGCCTGGCATGCACCTCATATTTTAACTATTTTAAGTTTGTACTTATTCCCAGGATTGAATTTTAAGATTCAATAATGAATAAATGTTATAAAACAAAGTATTTTTGTTCTAAGAGTTTTCAGTTCTATACCAATGCTTATACTGCAATTCAGATTCTATTCAGTAATACACTGAATTACCAAAACAGTTATAATTTTAATATTTCTGTTGTTTTAGAGATGTTGGATAAGAGACTAATTAAGCTATTAACATATTTGTGACTATAACTTGTGTAATACTTGAACTTACCTATGCCATTTATGATTTCTAAATAACCTGAGGACTAACCTAAAGATTCTAGGGAAATTTACATCTTAAGAAAATTGTTTCAAAATGCATATAAAGAAACAGTTTTAGCTTTTCCTATTTCATTTTCTTTGCTATCCAAGGTAGGGTTCATTCTGGATACTCTAGTTCACTAACCTAGGTTTTTAACTGATGCCTTGTCTAAAAGCATTTATTTTAAACTTTGCTGCCTTAGAATAAGGAATTCAGCTTATAGGTACAGATTCACAATCTTTGTAGAGGTAATCACTATTTTGTTTCTTTAAATGTTTATAATAATTTTCAACTCTGAGACCTGCAGTCAGTTCTCAGTAATGACTGAATCATTGCTGTCATTTCTTTTCCTTTTAAAAAATGATTCTGTCAATTACCCTGTGAATTCAGCCATTGTGCACCAGTATATAAACTTTTATCAGTTACTTGGCAGTTGACATCAGTTCTAATTTGATACTAGGGGTATCAACTAAGCATCTAAAGATAACACTGGTTGTTTAAAATTGTTCAACATAGAGCACATACCTCTATATATGAGAATGATTTTAAGGATTGATTGGGATATATCCAACTTTTCTAAAGCTCAATGTTAGGGTAAGAAAAAATTTTAACCTTATTTTTGGACATATGTAGAAGATGATAGGTGGATATTTTAAGCTACTTACTTGGTACAAGATCACACATGAAGAGAAAATAAAGAAGAAAAAAAGGCTTAGAGGCAGCCCTGGGTCATTCTAGCATGTGGCAGTCTGATAGAAAAGGATTTTGAGAAGAAGTCAGGGAGATAGGTGGACGACCAGAAGAGTAGATTGTAGAACAGGTAAGAAGAGGATAGTGAATTGACTATGGATTTGACAAGGCAGAAGCCATTGTCCTTGATGAGAGCTGTTCCCTTGAGCTTCTGTTTGGAGAGGGTGGAGTAATAGACACCAGCATCTGCTGACGTAGAGGCAGTAAAAGAAGACACATTTTATGTTCTGAGTGGAAACAAATGGAGTAAGATTGAGAAGGATGTAGGATTGAGTGGGTTTATTAAAGTTGTCATGGGTAAAAAGATGGGCCTTACGAAAGAAAATAGAAAGTGAAAGTCAACTAAAAGTAATCTTTTGTTACAAAGATAAGGGAATTTGTGGCATCAGAACTTCGGAAAGGGGCATAGTGCTTGGTCTAGTCATATACTTTGGCAGAGAATAATAAGATGTATATATGACCACCTAAAAATTGCCTCTTTCAGCTTTCTTGTTGATGCTTGCACATCTTTAGAAGTGCATATTCGCACAGAAGGACTTTTTAGGAAATCGGGTTCTGTTATTCGTCTAAAAGCACTAAAGGTGAGCATATTCTTCAACTATACTTTTTTATTTGTACCACTCTATTTTTTTTATCATTGAAATATTTATAACTGCAACAAGAATTATTGACACAAATTGAATTTTCAAATAGCTTTTTTATGGCAGGGGAATCTTTTCAAAGCAAGCTGTCCTATCTTGCTTTTTTCATTTTTAAGACGTATAATTGACAAGTATATTTATGGTGTCCAACTTGATGTTTTGATAGACATGAAATAATCATCACAATCATGCTGCTTACATAATGTTTTAAAGTGTATAGAAAAATTTCATAGTCGTGGTCCTTGGCATTATTTAATTGTTACAGTTTTTAGTCTCCTAGGAAGGAGTTATACATATTGATATAACAAGGGAAATTTATTAAATAAAGCTTTAGAGTATAAAAAAGGACATTTTATTTGCAATAAATTCTCCAACTTACAAAATGCTCACGATTATTATGTTTATTTCAGAATAAGTTGGATCATGGTGAAAGTTGCCTGTCTTCTGCACCTCCCTGTGATATTGCAGGACTTCTTAAACAGTTTTTTAGGGAATTGCCAGAGCCTATTCTCCCAGCTGATTTGCAGGAAGCACTTTTCAAAGCTCAACAGTTAGGAACAGAAGAGAAGAATAAAGCTACATTGTTGCTCTCCTGTCTTATGGATGATCACACAATTAATATATTGAGATACTTCTTTAATTTTCTCAAAAATGTTTCTCTTAGGTAAGTAAGAATTGAAAGTCTTGGGAAATGATAATTTAATTTCTCACTTAGCTGAACTTATCCTTATAGAGAACTAAATTTCATTTAAAAATACATGCATTACCTTACTATGAGTATGCCCTTATAATTTAAGAAGTAATGTACCATAACATTTACTGTATCCATACAGTATACAATCAGTATGAATGCCTTACATGGTTTATTGGCGTTTATAAGATTCTTTGTTCACTAAATGGCTTTAGTTACTATGTTTAAAAATGTTGGTTTTGCTTTACAAATTTGTACTCTCTTCCTATTTTCAGTAAGCCTGCTTGTTCTAGATGTACTTGCTGCCTTCTAATACTTTGATACGTGTGGGTTTGTAAATCAGATAAACAGGTTTCATTTGAGTGGAAAAACAAAGTGAAAACTCTATGATTAGATTAGTTGTATGCTACACAGAGGATGTTTATTTCTAGTTCTGTATTATATTCAAACCAATCATACATGCAGATCAGTAGGTAAAAGGTAACTGTTTGACTTGTGTGTAACTAATAAAGTACTAGGTCTTCAAAATGTATTCAGTACGTTATAACTTGTTATAACTTTATCTTTTGCTCTAATAAAATTTTTTTTTCACTTAAGGTCTAGTGAGAATAAGATGGATAGCAGCAATCTGGCAGTAATATTTGCACCAAACCTTCTTCAGACAAGTGAGGTACATGAAAAGATGTCTGCTAATACAGAAAAAAAGCTGCGATTACAGGCTGCAGTAGTGCAGACTCTTATTGATCACGCATTGGATATTGGTAAGATATAGCTGCATTACTAACAGGATTTGTTTAAATAAGGGAGATTGCAGATAATTCCACATGAACCATGAAGACAACTATTAAAGATTGATATATGTTGTTTAAATATTTTGATGGGGGTGGGTAGAGGAAAGATCTTAATTGTGAACATTTTGTTTAGGTCGTGTTCCAGATTTTATCCTGGAAAAGATACCAACTATGTTGGGTATTGATGGTCTCTGTGCTACTCCCTCACTGGAAGGGGTTGAAGAAGGTGAATATGAAACTCCTGGTGACTGTAAGAGAAAGCGAAGACAAAGTGTCGGAGGTAAGTAGCAGTGGTGGTTCTATTTTGTGGAAATATAGCTCTTTCTTTAAAATGCTTTTGAGAAGCATAGGCATGGTATATGCCTTTTTTTGATACTCAGCATCGTTGGAAAGATATGACCTAGGCATCTGAAAAATTGAAATGATACAATAATACAATCTAAGATTTAGTGCTCAATCTTCAGCACAAATATAAAATATGTTCAAAAGACTAAAGTTTCCCTGGCATATGGTTGGCAGGGTCTCTCTAAAGAGGAGGTCAATCTGAACCTTCTTGAATCCAGAAGAATTGAGTCGGGGGTCAGAACACTTGTATCTTGGCACTGCCTGGTAGAGCAGCAGTTAAGTCAGTTGCCTCCAGAGGAGCACTGCACATCCCTAGGTTCAAATTGTGGGCCAAGGGTGAGCAACTAGTGTGAACAACTAAAATAAATAAAATGCTTTTCTTCCTCTCTGCCTGCCCACTGACCTGCCTGCTTGTCTTCATTCCTGCATATACCTTTCTTTAAAAAAGAAAAGAAAAAAATATTTGTATCTTACATAAACAAGAAGGATGCTATTGAAGAAAGATTTGCATCAGAAGCCTCTAGTCTATATCTGTATCTAAATAGATCAGCATGACTTGAAGCATTCATCATAAGGAATTAGGTTATTATGAAGAGCTCCATGTCAGGCTGAAGAATTAAAACATTGAACTGGATATTGAAGGTTTATGACCTCCTAAACCTATTGAAAGTGTACGAATGCTAAAATATTCTAGAAAATTCTAGATTTGAACAAGTGAGACTTAGAGATAATGAGAAGAGTCATTAACATATGGCAGTATTCCAGGTGTGAGATCATGATTTGTAATGGTGATATGAATCAGGGAAGCAAATTAAATAATGAAAAACTGTCAAGAATGATTCAAAAGGACTCAAAGTTCCATCTTGGTAGAATGATAAGACCTCTTAACTCTTTAAGCAATTAGATTGAGACCTTTCTTTTGCCACCTGCCTGTCACTGGAATACGTGATTACTCTAGGTCATCAGTGCCTACTTTTTTGTTATTTGCTAAAAAATGAAAGTATTTTTTTGCATCACACTTTGAAATACTGCAAACATCCATGTGATTCAGTTGCTTTGAGTTTATACATATATATACACATATACATACATATATATACATGCACACGCACACACACATATAGACACACACATATTGTAAAATTTGCCATCTTAACCTTTTTTAAGGAAATTATAGGCAGGAATGAAAGTGAGTAGACAGGAATTGAGAGAAAAGAACGTTTTATTTTATTTCTTTTGTTCACGCTACTTGTCCTCTCCCCTCCACTCCTGCGCCGGGACTCAAACCCAAGGATATATGGCCTTGTGTTTCTTCGGAGGTGTTTGACCTAACAGCTACTCCACCAGGGCGTGCCCATCTTAACCATTTTAACCTTTATTCAGTAGTGTTAAGTAATTTGACATTATAATACAATTAATCTCTAAATCCTTTATTTTTTATGAGTCACTCTGACTTAGTTTATGCTTAATCCAACATTTCTCAATGATTGTATTACCCCAAAATACATGGATACCATGGCCAAACTTTTGTATTATAAGCAAGATGATTTGGTTTATCATCATTTTTCTCTTCTTGCTTATGTATGTACCCTTCACTGTATTGTCAGTGGTTTTCCTGAACCCTGTACTTTCATTGTGGTCCATTATGTAGTCAGGACCAACAGGATGTAGAGATTAACAGTTTGACTTTCCTGTAACTCCTGATTTTTGCTGTGATGTTCTAATTGTGTGTTATCTGCTGTGGTTGAATCTATTCCTCTTGTTTGTTTACCTTGCTATGACTCAAATTTCTCTTTTTTTCTTTCTAAAATAAATTTTATTAATGTTAACATTGCATTACAACATTATATAAATTTCAGGTTGTGCATCATCGTAAATCAGCATTTGTCTGCTGTTGAAAGTTCACCACTAACAGTCCCATTCTGTCCCTCAAGATATAATTGATCCCTTTAACCTTTTAACAATTGACAATGTCAAATTATATATATACATATGTTGATTTGCAATAACACATCTTAAATCTATATAATGTTATGCTATGTTCCTTCAAGAAATTTAATTTAAAGATTTAAATATTTTGAGTGATATCTGATGATCCAGCAGGTAAATGAACATATTTAAAGGTGCATGTTTCACTCTCTGAAAATAAGGAGCATATTTTTGCAGATAGAGAGTAGGAGCACTTTTATTTTTCATTTAGTTGTTCATCTTGATTGTTCCCTCCAGCTCTGGGACATGAACCTGTGTCCTTGGAATGTGGACTATGACAGCTGGAGGCACCTGATCAAAGTGTTTCTCCATCAAGGCACCCCGGCATGTCTAGCCCTTCCTTGCATCGTTTCCTTTTTCTTTTGGTGGCACTATTATCTACCCATTAATCACATCATAATTCTAGATGTTGAACTCTTTCCTCATTGCCATACCTCATTGTTCATCAAGTCTTGTCATTTGAGCCATTAAATACTTTTATTCCTGTGGCATTTTTACAGCTCCTGCCTCAGTTTAGAACTTCATCACTTGCCTGACTAATTCCCACACTTCGAGATATCGACTTAAATATCCCTTCCTCGGGGACTCCTTTGACTTCTAAATCTGTTGTTATATTTGTACTTCAGACTACTTATCCCATTTGTCATTATAGATTTATTTCTTTTGTCTAGTTAACATTTGTTTCCTCCACTAGAATAAATTCCATAAAGGTGAAACACCATAACTATTTTGGTCATTATTATATCTCCAATCTACCACTGAGCTTGAAACATAGTGGGTACAAAACAAATATTTGCTGAATGACTAAATTACATACTTAGACAACCTTGCCTCCTTACTAATATCTGTTATACTGCTGCCAACCTAATTCCACAAATCAGATCTGATCATTTTATTCCTCTTTTGCCTTTGGAGAAGTTCTTCAAAATGGTGCACAGGCCCTGTTCTTAGTAATACACCAGGCTTATCTCTTAACTGTTTCCCATGCTTACTCTTCTAGCAATATCAAATTCTTGGTTTCTAGTACATATAAATCCTGTTTTTACTTAACATGCCTTTGCCATGTTACTCACTTTGCTGACCTCTACCTTCCTGCCTAATCAGTCAATACCTACTAATCCTTCAGTTTATTCCAGGTTTTACTTCCCTTGCAAAGCTCTTGTTGCCACTTTTCCCTTTCCTTCATGAGAAATGATTTCCTCCTCTGTGCTTTTTCTGTCGAGTACGTACTTGTTTTGCATTTCATCCTGTATCACGTGCCCCTCTTTATTTGAGGGAGAATAAGTGAATAATGGAAGAAAAATATGTCCTTTCATTTCTTTTCCTGTTTTGAAATAATTTCTTTTAAATAACCTTAAGTGACTCTAAAACTGGAAGATACTTAAATGCTACAAGATCACAAATATCAATAATAAATTATATTTGAAAGAGAGGTAAATATTAAGTTATAACTGATTATATATGCCTTTGTATTTCAGATTTCGTTAGTGGAGCATTAAGTAAATTTAAATCTAACAGAACACCTTCTATTACACCTCAACAGGGGAAATTTGGTAGGTATTATATATTTATTTAAATGAAAATTTCTGGTATGCAAAAAATAATTATAGTAAAACGTACCTAACTTTTGGTTTAATCAAATCCAAAAATTGTTTTCAATGGAGATATATTGTACTCTAATACTGTATTGTAGCATTGCTGATTACAATGGATATGAGCCCAAAATTATAGGTAAGAATTTCTTGTAGACTCTTGTTGTATCTTTAATCTTCTAAGTCAAGATTTTCTGTTGCTTTTAAGTTGGAATATATTAAATGTTTGGAAGTAACTCAATCTCATATTTATTTTAGGTCCAGAAATGTTTAAGTATTTGTTCCATTTTTTTTTTTTTAGTTGTGGTTTGTGTGGAATTATTTAGCCCAATGATAGATGATATGATCATTAGTTTCATTTTCCAGGTTGAGGAAATTAACTGGCTAATACTTAGTTATAATTAAAAGCAAAAATATTTAAATCACCTTTTCTTTCAGTTCCTTGATTATAATTTTCTTCCTTACGTTAATATTCCTTAATGTGAGATATTCATCCTGAATCTATTTGGTATAGGTTGTTTAAGAATCCTGCCTCTTTGCAGCTTTCCTGTTTTCATTTTAAATGCTGACATAGTGTTAATTTAGTTGTAACATTTTATATAATGTAAACAATATCCCCTCCATTTTTTGCTTAGTTCTAAGTAGTAGCTTTTTAGGAAGAAATTGTATAAAACTTTTGTATTTTATCAACTCTGTAGGAGAAACAAGAAATTGTTTTTGTGTTTCTTTTCTCTTCAGCCCAGCTATCTGTATCACCAATGATTCTTACACCAAACAGTAAGCGTAAACTGCCAGTAGATTCTTCTCATGGTTTCTCAAGTAAGAAAAGGAAGTCCATCAAGCACAATTTTAATGTTGAGTTGTTGCCAGGTCATCTCTTCAGCAGCAGTTCTACACCAGTATCAGGTTAGCAAATAGAATTTGCATTATTATTATTAATATAGTTATATTAATATTAAATATTAACATGGATGCTTTTTCTGGTCACAATGCTCTTTCTTATTGAAACTGTCCTTCAGGAGCCAGAGCTTTATTTATGTTTCATCAAATATCTGAATTTTTATAAAGTCCTCTAACTTTAAAAATAGGCACTCATTCAGTAGTGAGTGAGAGAGTCAGCGAGAGGCAGAGTATGTCCTTTTAATACCTGTTGAAAGTCAGGGTAAATAACACAGTGAGTATTTAGGTTCTGTAGATAGCACTGGTGCTCAGCTTTATGTGATTGGAAATCCTGAATTCTGCTTTAATTTCTTTAGACCGGTAGCTCTGGCTGTATTGTTGCTGTCTTCTGTTGAGCTGCAGTTGTTGGAAGTTTGATGTTCCTAAATCCAGCTAAAAGAGATTCAGTGACTCCAGGGAGTAACCATTAGAGTAATCATTGTGAAGGGAGAGAGGCATTTGAAAAGTTTTATACTTGAGTAGCTTTTATAAAATCTTTTTTAAGAACTTTGTTTACACAGTTCCTTGGGCCTGGCATACCAACCTAGCCATATTCTTCTAAATGAACTATAAATTCCTCCTGTGGCTCACCAGAACCTCCAGAGAATGATAAAATCATGCTAATTTAAATACCAGATTTGTGTTAGTGTGTTCTTAGAACGAATTGGCTCCTTTAGCATGTGAAGAATGCAGATTGGCTCATATTAAATTCATGATCAAGCCAAAATGAAATCAAAGTCCTGGGTCCTTCATCTTTGTATTAGTCTCATGATTAGTCAAAATGTGAGTGATCTGATTCTTTTAGATTTTTATTAGTTTCAGAAAATGTGAAGAGTTTCGTTTTGAATTTGTTAGCTGGACTATGACATTGTCTCAAAAGCCTCTTCTGCTCATTTTGAAAAGGTTTACACTTTTCTTTGTTTTTATTAAAAAGTTGAACAGAGTAGCAACTTATTCTCTCTGCTTCCCTCACAGGCTCATCTGTGATTATTCACAGCTTTTTGGTTTATTAAACTGATTTGACAATTCTGAGGCTGTATCTTTAGCTCTTACAATGTTCAGAGGTTGGAGACTTAAAATTCCTTTAAATCAACAAGTTACGTAACAGTAATGCCATTATTTTAACTCACTATTTTTCTTTGAACCTACTTTTACTAAACTCCATCTGTAAAACTGAAAATGGCTTGGTTTCTGTTTGGATTATAACAGGTATGATACTTTTTTTAATGTGTCAAAGTGAAAATATCAATCTCTAGTCAGTACTTACATGTAATGTTGTCTTAAATGTGTAGTAACTTTGCATTATTCCATGTATTATGACTGTGTCTACTTATAACCGCTAACACGTTAAGATTACTAGACTGCAGCCATAGAATAAAGCTACCTATGTCACACTGAATATATTGTGTTGACTCTAGAATTTTCTTTAGCTGTGTGCACCCAGAGTCACTGAAATGGTTGTACTTTCTGTTTTTGTAACTGAAAAACAGAAACAGATGTCTCTGGAGACCTGTGTGAATTCTTTGTCAACACCAGTGATAAGCTGGGAGTCCATTGAGTCTATCTTGGGCATGATTTAAATATTAGTCGGATGTATGTGGAGATTTTGTTCATAACATGGTGTTAAATATATTAAACTAAGCTGTTGTGAATGCTAATTGTTAGTATTTAACATAGTTGTACCCAAGTAATTAGGCTTGTGTTACAGATAATTTTTGTTTTTTTGCCAAAAGTATTAGACAGATTACACTGAGAAATCAGAAATGAATAGCAGTTGACTAGCAAAGGATAATATAATACTAGATAATCAGGCTCTAAATTATTTTTTCAGTGGTTTATTATTGTTGATAGCATCAATTAATATTATGTAGCAAGTACTGTGCTGGATGTTTTATACACATTATATCAATATTTATATTCACCATAGAATTCCACTTTCAGAGCCTAAAGTAAGTGATGGGACAAACTCATGTCTATCGCAAAAGCTGCTCTTCAGTATGTAACAAATACCTATGTCTCTTAGTTTTATTAAAATAGTTTAAAACAAAGCTATATAAATGAAAAGTAATGTTTAAACTGACCTTGAATTGGCAATTAAGTAAGAAAGTAATACATTATTTTTAGTGAATTTGGCTTATTTTTTCCCCAAAGTTTCTATCCAGAAATGAGATGATTTTGTTTTGGTTTAGAATTTGGTTGAGGATTGGAAATTAAAACTTTAATTACTATTGACATTTTATACTTTGAAAGGAAAATAAGTATGTATGGTATATCACATGTGGTTATTTTTATAGTTCATTTTGATACGAGCTCAGAAGGGTCATCTCAGAGTTCACTCTCTCCTGTAGTCATCAGTGGGAACCATTTGATCAGTGCAGATGTGCCAAGACGAAGCAAAAGGATTGCAAACAAAAAAGTTTACAGGTAATTTATCCAGAGTATTTTGTTTTTATTGAATAAGTATTTGGTATATGTAAATATAGTGTATTCTTGTATACTAACTTAAGCTTAACTGATTTTAGGAAATTATTATGCTATTCATTCACTAGCAATATGATTTTCTCTGGACTTTCAATTTCATTTTGCAAAAATTTCTCCAGTTTTTGTACTACACACTGACATTTTTAATTTCACATTTTTTAGGGTGGAATCGGGAAAAGCAGGTTGCTTCTCTCCTAAAATCAGTCGTAAAGAAAAGGTGCGAAGATCTCTTCGTTTGAAATTTAGTCTGGGGAAAAGTAGCAAAGATATAGTAAGTGATTTCCACCATTTCATTGACGTTCATATTAGCAGATTATACTTTTAAAGCCCAAGTTAAGATATATCACTTTTCTGCTTGGAACCTTCCATTGAATCCTCACTTCAGTCAGAAGAAAACTAGTCTGTGCAGCATTCAATATGATCTGTGCTGGCAAACCTCCCTGAGCTCTCCTCTTGCCACTCCTCTTTGCTCACTCTGCTTCATCCACCTGGCCTTCTGCTATTTGTTGAATGTGCCAGAACTTGATTCAGCCCTTGAGACTGCAAATGAATTTTCCTTCCCCTAAAATGTTCTTTCTCCTTCAACATTCATGGTTCTCACCCTCATTTTTCATTACTCATGAATCATCTTTGGATCATTCTGCTTAATATCACACTCCTTACTCTTTACACTTCCATATCGTTCTTATCCTCTTTTACTATATTCCACATCATTTTCCACCTTATGTATTGTATACTGCACAATGTAATTTATTATTTATCTTATTCTGATCTGAATCTCCCAATTAGACTATAAATTCCACAAGGGTAGTATTTTGGTTTTGGGGGGTGTTTCTGGTTGTTTTTTTTTCCCCACTATCGTAAATAGGCCCTGGCAGTCTTCACCTAAACAAATTTGTTTAGTTAATGAATATGCAAGCCTGTTTTAATTTTAGATCATAAAATATCAACTAACAGCCAGATGAAATCTTTGCAGTTTTCATTAGCATGCATGCTAAGTATATTTGTGTTTGTTATAAAATTGTTTCTGTTTTACATGTCTTTTCCAATCAGTTGTAAAGGATTTTGGTCGCTATGAAATAAGTAGTTTGTCTTATTAATGTTTTAATTAGTGAGGTTTATTTCTTAACCAAGTTATTTTCAATTTTTTTTTTTGTACAGCATGGGTGTTCTGGTGTCAATAGACATGAAAATGTTGGTCGACGACTTGCAAATCAACAAAATTTAAAAAATAAGTTTGAATCTGTAAAAACAGGGCTGCTTTTTAGCCCAGATATTGATGAAAGAATAACAAAGAAAGGTACATTTAAATGATATTGTTAGACCTTTACCACCAAAAGCATACTTTTGTTATTTTAAAATATGTTTTACAACTTTATTGGGATATAATTGACATAACAGCCTTGAGTTGTTTTTTTTTTTAATGCTAAAATATACAGGAAGTAAATTACGGTTCTAGAAACTAAAAATTTGGTTTGAGTAATGAAGCTATTTAGATTGGCAATGTACTTTTCTAAGAGCAGTTGGAGGATATTTAAATATAAATATGAAAATGTTGGACATTTTATATTAAAAATGATTTCTTTAACACAGCTCTAATTTATTGAGATTTAAATGCTTAGTTTCCTTATTTGTTGTATGTTTGGATATTTCAAAACTAGGTCAATGATTAAATAATTTAAAACACTGAACTGCTTTATTTTAGGTTCAAAAAAGATCAGTAAGTCTGAGGAAAACTTATTAACCCCAGTTCGACTAGATGGAACAAGTTGCCGAATGTCTTGGACAGGACCTAGTAATTCAAGTTTTCATGAAATAGATGCAAATAAAGCTTCTCTGATAGAGGGCAGTCTTGAGATGGAACCTGATATTACAGTTGAAAAGTCTCCTGTTAGTTCATATGAACTCACACCTTCTAATGTACAAAATAATCCTAACAATGTAACTGGAAGCTCTCTTAGTGGGGAGGAAAATAACTTGACTACAGAGACTTTGGTGAAAATTCAGAAAGCATTTTCTGAATCTGGAAGTAATCTTCATGAATTGATAAATCCTAGGCAGTCATCAATAACCAATGCAGGGATAATAAAATTAAATGAAACATGTATAGAATATAGCCCAGAGAAAAATCCATTTGAAACTAACGATTTGACTGTTATAGAAAGAAATGTACATCACAATAGTAAAGATGAAAATACTTTTCTAGAAAGAGACATCTCACTACATCAATCTCAAAAATTGGATCGAGAAACAACTATAAAATGTTATTCAGCTCAAATGGAGACAGAACATGAAAAAAGCATTCGTTCAAATATACCAAAAGATGATTTAAGCAAACAAGAATTTCACAGTGATGAGCAAATAACGAAACAGCAGCCCCCAACAGATAAACTAAATACTAAATTAAAGGACAATAAGAGTATAATGGAAGAGAACAAATTGAGATCCTCAGCTTCTAGGGAGGATGAGAATTTGGCAAACAGCTCTTCCTCAGAGCAGATTATGTATAATACAACGAACTTGTCAAAACCTAGACCAGTGGGAATTGTTAAACAACAGTCACTGGGGGAAGCGTGTAATCAAACGGTTTCTGAAAGTTTACAAACGGCAGAGCATAGAAAGGTTTCAGATCATATACAGTGGTTTAACAAACTTTCTTTAAATGAACCTAATAGAATAAAAGTTAAGTCACCACTTAAGTTCCAGCATACATCTGTTCGCCAGTCAGTCAGAAGAATCTGCTCTTTGATGGAGTATAACAGACAACCTGTAAGGCGTAAATTGGCAAATCTTGGTGATACTGCTTCTCCTCTGGTTAAAGCAGTGAGCTGTGACAGTGCTCTTTCTTGTATAGAAAGTACATCAAAAAATTCCTCCATTTCATCCATCAAATTACTGAGCCCTAAAGAACAGAAATCTATGTCATGTGAGCAGTCAAATAATGATGCAATTTCAAAATCAAGGGTGGAATTGACTTCTAAATCTCTCTCAAAGACAAAGAGACACACAGACGTGGTGAATTCTTCTCTCACATCTATCAGAGTTTGTAAACAGGAAGTGACATCTGATGACCAAATCAAACTTCCCTTGGATGATCTGACAAATCATGATATACTAAAATCTGTTGTAAATATTAATACGGACTTTTCTCCTGGGACAAAAAGCAGGGTCCTTAGGAAATCTTCAGAAAGAGAAAGGATATGGTACAAAGGATCTCCAAAAAATCCTATTGGAAAACCTCAACTACTACCATCAAGTAAACCTGTAGACTTATAAGGATGATTTTCTTGTCATTAATGTACATAAAATGAGATATGACTTGTAGGTTAACCTAATTTTTAATGTAGCTCAGATGATTGTTAAATGAGAGATTTTAATTTCCCTCTACAAGCAGCTTGTATCCTTGCATTTGTATAAGGGACTTGTTTTTTTAATTATGACAATATTTAAACTTTTAAAATGTTATTGTGATCTCTTAAAGCAGAGATTATGCTTTTCCTTTTAAAAACAATTATTGACTTGGGTTTATAAGAAATTCTGTTTTGAAAATTGAATGAATTTTATTTTTCAAGTGCAGTAGAAAGAATGGAATGAGTTGTGCCAATTTTCCATTATTTCTCCCAAGTCAGATAAGGTTTCTACAAGAAATTTCTAACATAAAAGGAAGTTCAGCCTTGCAAATCGTATTTCTTGAGTTACATTAATGTTTTTTTTCTTGATCAAAATCCCTAGAAATGAATTTGCTTGGCCAGTATCTTAATTCTTTATTGCTGTCTTGGGGGCAGAGGAATTGGTTGGTATTGCCTGTAGATGTACAGCCTGTTCACTTGAATTAAGAATAATGACTGAAGCAGAATAATGACTTGAGTGCTCATAAAGATAGTATGATGCTGCAGATGTAAATGATGAATTTTAAGCCATGTTGTTTTTAAAGTTTATTTGCACAAGTCCATTTTTATCTTGTTTTGTCCAATATAGATTTTTTAATAAGGAATAAGGTGATTTCTTCTATGCAGGTGCTTAATTTTAGAATTTGAAATGGTTGTACATCTGTATACTTAACTTGGATTTTTATAAAAGCCTATGCTGGTTTTGTCTTGTGTTTGATGTTATTTATTTAACATAGACATTAAAGATAACTTTCTGAAAAATGACTTGCCTGAGCCTCTACTGAAATTCAAGGTACCTTTTAGAATCCGATCAAATTGTCAAGCAAATCTATCTGAGGTTATATTTTTAATTACTAAATATTACTAATCATTAAGAAAAAAATTAAAATCAACACTAGAGGCTAGTCCCTAGATTTTAAGGAAAGTAATATGTAGGCAGTCTCTACCACAAAAGATGGTTTTGCAGCTAAGTTGTTAGAATGGCGCATTCAGATATAGGAACAAATAGAACAGGATTGCATTGCCTACTTAGCAATCATACTAGTGTGTGTATATGTGAAGAATATTAAGTCATCAGAAGTTTGCTTTACCGAGTACTCCTTGATAGCGACACATCTGTTTTATTTCAAAGCTGTTTCCCATTCCTATATTCATTACTTATGAATCAGCCTTTTCTTAAACCTAGTAAATATTTGACTTAGGATGTAAAAATCTGTAGATGTAAACTACATATTTATCTGACATCCAAACAGGTTTGTAATATAGACTAGTTATTTGTCTCAGGTATTTATGATATTTCCATGAATAAGTGGTGATAGAAAAAAATTCCTAAACTCTGAGATATGTAGTACCTAGTTCATACAATTTTTTAAACTTAACTTTTCAGCTCTTAAAAAATGCATTGTCATTTTATACCCCTGGTTGGGCTGTGTGTGAAATGTTGAAACTGGGACACTAATTCATTAAGAAGGTATAGACCTGAATATTGGCTTTAAGTGTCCACATGTCACTCCCATTTCTGGTAGCTGAAAGCTGCAATACAGAACATAGGACTATGAAAGTGAATATTTTGGATGTGTAGTAATTGGAGAAGTCAGGAAAAATGAGTTTTATAGACTTGATTTATTCTGTTTTCATTTCTTAATACAAAATGAAGAAAAATGTTATTAATCTCCTGGGGCTATTTGACCAAGTTATATGCAAACAAAATTCTGAGTGGACATGTGCAGTAACTTCAAGAATTCTTTTCATATTGTTTACATGTCTAAATATAGATCTAATTATTTTTAAAGGCAACAAACAGTACAATTACAGAGAATTTAGTCTACTGTCAACATTCTACACTCAGTAAGAATTTAATATCAAATTTTGATAATTATACAGCCCAAAAAATAATTGAGAGATGTTTTGTTATAAAATCAAATTTGACCCAGAGCCAATGGTGGCAGAAACAAAAGACAAAACCATATTTCACACAAAGCATGAACATTTTGGTGTGTCTCAGTCAAATTTCCATTCAACATGAAAGCAATACATTTAATTTTTCCAAGTACAAAATAAAGACAATATTAAAGTAAAATAATGGGAAAAAACAATATGAATAACAAATCCTGACGTGGTCTTTTGAGCCTAGAACTAATAGTCTGTTGATTTAATATGGACCGAGCGAGAAGCTGGAAACAAGTACATCTATGGAACAAAAAATACCCGAGAGGAGGCTTGGTTTCAAATCAAAAAGCTGTGTGTCTTAGTGAATTTTGCAGACTCCTCGTTGCAAAAATTGCTGTAGTTGGTAATGGGTATGCTGCCTCTAGCTAAAATAAAAGATCTGGATTCTAACCTCAACTTAAGTCATTTTGACTCCAAGTTACTTCACTCATCCCCAGTCTTTAATTTGCTTTGCTCTACATTTCAATTTTTGTATTTGAACAGAATTCAAATGTTTAAAGTTATATGTAAGTGCTGTAGCCTTTAACAACATCTAGGTCTACTTGGATACATTTCTGTAATGTACTGAGAATGTTTTCTTTTGGCTGGAGAAATTTCACTTGACTGTTGGTGCAGAAGTTTAGAAATATACTCAGAACTAGTATTCCCAGACGTTTTCAAGTGTCCTTGGTGTGTCACTAGCAAGTTTCTAGCCTCTTCCATTAAATATCCCTGCTCAATGAAAGGACTCCTGAAAGCATTCTTACTATCTACGCTGTCATTACCAGCATTAGAAGTTCTTAAGACTTCATCTTTTGTCTCTCCTACCATTGCCCTATTGCTTCTTCAATCTAAGACCAAAAAAAAGTAATATATATATATGTGTGTGTGTGTGTATACACATATGTATATATGTGTGTACGTATATACATATATATGTATACATATATATACCATACTGGAAGGTGCAACTCGAAGGGTAAAAATGAGGATCTGGCACATTGTTTATTTAGAAAAGTCGCTTGGAAAAGTTAAATTACTTCCTTAGGCGTCGTTGGAGGAAAAGGGTTTCCAGGATATGTGTAAGTGGAATGCGTGGTTTGAACGCTGCGTGGCTCCTGGCTGGCAGCGGCTCCAGCATCGGGATTGCTCTCTGGAGAGGCCTCCACCTGCTGGAGGAGGAGCCGGGGGTGGAGCTAGATGCGAAGGGAGGTGACGCAGGAACCATCCAGATCCTGATCGGCAGCTCCTGGCCCTACCCCCACCAAGACCCTGATCGCTGCAGGCTCCTCCAGCTGCCCCTCGGTGAGTCCTGCACCTGGGCGGCTCAACCGCTGACAGCCCACCCGAGATGTGCGTATTCGGGATGGGGAGTGGGGACGGGCGTCCCGCTGAAATGCTTGAGCTGGAGCCCGAGGACAAAGGATGGATGGGGGATTAGGATGTTCTATCAATAAAAACAGCATTTAGGGAGGAGTTGGGCAGCTCCTCGAATCAGAATGATGTTGACCACCGGTAAATGAAACAAAGATAATTTTCCTTGAGAAAGGAGGAGGGAAATAGGAAGACGCCTGGAGAGACTGCTTTTCTGCCTCCCCCATCTTCCGTCAGAATCGCAGGCTTTGCTGTCTGAGCTCTGGAGAATAAGGTTTTATATGCGGAGGTGGTCAAAAAAATAATGGAGGGTTATGAATATTTTAATTTCGGGAAAAAATTGCATGTCCTCTATCCTCCTACCCCATCAAAGAAGAATGGTTTAAAAGAGGGCTTGCAAACCACTGCCTGAAGCATCCTTAAACAGATTCTTCAGCTGCAGAGGTGCACTGCATGGGTATTTTCCCCTTGTTCTTCAGGCCTTGGTTCTACTGAAACCAGCAGCATTTAGGACAGACTGACTGCCTGCACCAGATTTCTCCCTCTCCCTCACCTGATTCTGTCTCCCCATTCATCATGCCGCTTGCCAAGTTTCTAACTTCCAGAGCTGTATGGCAATACTGCCAACATCATAACAATATAGAGGCTCTGAGTCTGGTGTTCTGTGTCCTCTTACGCACATCTCACAACCCTGTCCTTTTTGCAGAGGAGGAAGCTGAGCATCTGCCCAAGATCACCTCCCTGGTATGTGATGAGCATACGTCATCTCCCCTCCCAGCTTGTAGGGCAGGCCCGAGCTCCTTGTATTTTCATGCTGCTCAGAATATCAAATATGCTAAACTGAAATATTCCCTTTCACCATTCCTAACCTTTCCTTCTTTACCCTGTGTGTGTTCCTGACCCCTTCCTGTGAGCCTTTTCTTCCCCAAGAATGGGAAAACTCAAGGTGTGTTCTCATTCTCGCTTTCTCAAAATGGAAGAAAATTGTATTTGTTAATTTGGGCGGTGGGATTAGAAATAATGCAGAACTTCCAGAGAGCTGCAAGGAGGATAACATATAAGTGAGCTGCCATTCCATTCGAGCCTTCCCAAAAATCCATGTCCAAGAGGAGACTGGCTCTATCAGACTGTTTCTTTAACACCTTCCCACGGCTGGTTTGGACATGTATGGCGAGAGTAAGCACCTTACAGATTTTTCATTGGGGTTCCTTTCTGAGGGGGTCCTTGAGTCACTCCCTGGAATGACTGCGTGAGTGCATCATCACAGTTGCCAGTTGTGACCAACTGAACAGTGTTTGGTCTTTACCGCAGGTTAAAAATGATCTCCAGGATGGTCTCTATCATGCTGTCTGGCCTAGTGTTTTCGTTGACATTTGGATGTGCGCCAGTGTCTGCCTATAGTCCTCGGACCCCTGACCGGGTCTCAGAAACAGATATCCAGAGGCTGCTCCACGGCGTCATGGAACAATTGGGCATTGCCAGGCCACGAGTAGAATATCCAGCTCACCAGGCCTTGAATGTCGTGGGCCCACAAAGCATTGAAGGTATTTACAGTATTTGACTGTGAAATTTCCATTAGCATTTAAAATATGAGTATTTCTTAATATACATATTGAAGAAACTCTACATCCCCACTGTTTTCCCTTTGCATTCTGTGTGGTATATAAGTAATACATTCCCCTGAGAATATAAGTCACGTAAGAATAGAAATTTATCTAATAGTGATAGCCTGAGCATCTAGCATAATATCTGGTACTTTGCCATTTATTGAGTGAATAAAGAAGCATCTAATATTATCCCTAAAGAAAGACGAGAATCCAGACTACACATCATCTCCCACACCGATATCTGGGGAATTGTGTCCCTCAGCTGACTTAGAGACTCTTTGAGTCACCACTGGGTACTATTTATAAAAGATCCCCAAAATGTAGGACCTACAGAATCTGACCTAACTCTTAGGAATGACGCCCTGTGCAGCTAAGAGGAGCGAGATGGGGTACTGGCATTAAGAGTTTAACTATGTCAAAAACTTTAAAAAATGTCAGAATATAACATGCTAATTGTCATCACCTTAAAACAATTTTTAAGGCAACCATTTCCCCCTTGACTGTTTTTAAGTTTCTGACAATGTAGTTGTAATGCCTTTCTTAGAAAGCAGTGCTCCGTTGTTTAATTATTTAGTTAGAGAAAGAACAGAAAGAATTTGAGTTTCACTCTTTTGAGATGGTGATGAGCAGCTGCCTTATTTTCATGACTTGCCTTTTATACTCCTGAATCTGAATAATCTTCTCCACATCAGTGAAGCCCCAAAACAGTCACGTGGTTAATTTAGTTCAGATACCAGGGAGCACTTCAAGCATTTGCCCATGGGAGTGGGTCCTAAGAAAAAATTCATTCTCTGAATTTTATCAAAACACACACCTAGCAAATGCCATTCCAGTGGGTTGATTATGTTTAATTTTGCCTGAATCTGTGATTTCCTAAAATTGCTTTTTGCCCTGGAGTCCTGTGAATGCCATGGATATTACTGATATATGTTTTATGTTTTGATGCCCATAGTTTTAGGTCATTGAGCAAAAGTTAACTGCAATTGTGGTCAACTTGAGTTGACATTTGATTTCAGGAATGGATTCACATGGATGATTAGGATTAGCAAGCATGCAGCCTAGCATAGGGCTTGCATCAGAATAAATCAGATGGGGCTTCATGCCACCCTTTTGGTGTGAATCTAAATCCTCCCCCACACCCGCCACCTATTGCTTCAACACACTGTCCATTTTGGAGCAGATTTTTTGAGACTGTAAACACCTGCCCTTTTAAGGCAGTAAGTGCTTGGTTACTCACCTACTTAGCTGTTGTCATGGGAGAAGACTTTCCAAGTTTACGTTAATACCCAAAGCTGACCATCTGTGTGAAAGGAAACCAATTCCCAGGGCATCAAAAGCCTGTGTTTATCCAAGAATTCACTGTCTTCACTGGGTATTAGTTATCTAGCCTCCTCTATGTGTCAGCAGACTGGGATGAGGAAACTCTGCCCACTGTGGATGGGAGGGTAAGGGACAGTGATTGTGATGCATCCTGACAAGTGTTTTGGGATATGTACAGATGACCTTCTGCCTTTGGAGCAAAGAACTGAAGTAATGTGCTTTGCTTGGGAAAGGATGGGGGTGATAGTAAGGAAATGCTTCTTTGAAAAAGCAACATTTGACTTGGACTTTAAAGCTGGGACTCAGAGCTCATCAAGAAGAAGCAAGTGAAACGACATGGAGGAAGGGGAGAGCATGGATTAAGACAAAACAAAACTGTTTCCCTGAAGTAATGTGAGGTCACAGCCATGTTAGTGTCTGTGTAAGGGATGACGTGGCTGTGTTCTCATTTTCTATCCCTGTGTAACAAATTACCACATAACGAGCAGCTCAACACAACATTGATTATCTCGTGATTTCCACTGGTTGGAAGTCAGGCCACGTTAGCTGGGCCCCTGCTCAAAAGAGCATCAGGCAAAAATCAAGATGCTGACCAGAGATGCAGTCTTGGCTGGAGGTTTTCCAACCTCATAATGTTGTTGGAAGAATTCGGTTTCTTGCTGTTGTGGGACCCAGGCCCCCTTTTTCTTGCTGACTTTCACAAAGATCCCCCTCAACTTTTAGAGACCACCCTCAGGTTTTAAGTCATGGGGCCCTCTCACAACAAGGCAGCTTACTTCTTCAAAACCCTGGAGACTTCCCCATTAGCTTGCTGATAAAATCATGGGAGTGACTATCCCATCTGTTTGTAACAAAGAAGGGTCATATCCCATTATATTCACAGTTTCCGCCCTTACTCAAAGGCAGAGGATTATGCAGGGTGTGTATAGCAGTGACTAGGAATCTTGGGGGCCATTTGAACGTTGCTGTGAGAGTATGGATGTAAAGTAGCTTTAAGAAGATGAGAAACAGGTTTGGGGGAAGAGAAAAAATAAAATTTAAAGCCTGAATTTTTCCCACTCCTGGATCTTGGCATTTATTTTAGTTATTCTGTGAGAGTAGTAACATTTCAAAGCATCCACTTATTTGCATTGTCTCTTCTCAGACATTCACTCATATTAATTCCAAGGCTTCTATGTACATAATCTCCCTTTGACTTGTATATGGAGTATATTCCTTACCCGTTGCAACATTTTAGAATTTCATTATGAAGGGCCAAGTTAGAAAAACATTTTTTCTTATATTTATAGAAAAAATACACATATGTATCCTGGTGTGAATTTTAACACATGTAATATAAAATATTCTCAAAAATATCTGTACTCAAATACTAGTGATTGGACCTTAAACAGATGAACTTCTAAGCTTCAATTTAGCTTGGGGGTAGATGACATTTACTCACCTGCGCACAGGTAATATTCCAGTCCAAAGAAACAAAAGTAAAGTTTAAGAGTGCATGACGGTGATGCCTCAAAATCATTTTCAAATATGTCACTGTCACCCTCATCATCACCATCATTCTAGATGGCAATGACTGAACTCTAAACTTACAGGCAGCTCTCATAGAAGGTAATTATCTTTATTTTGTCTTCTTAGATTTTATTAATCTTATTATTGAAGATGTACATTAGCACCCAAAAATAGGATAAGAAGCTTGCCTTTCGGTATAGGATGTATTATTGGTCTATACCATGTAGGGGAGCAAAATTTGCCACCCCAAAACATTTTTGTTTGGCATAAGGATCATTTTAGGATGGTTATTTTTTCAATATATTTATTGAAGGAATATTGTATTATAACATTGAACGGATTTAAAGTGTGCATTGTAGTAAATTAACATCTGTATATAATGCAGTAAAATCACCACTATAGGCTGTTTATTTTTTAGAAACAGCAGGCATAGGAAAAGCTCTGAAGAACAAGGAAAAGTTATCCTTTCGTAGAGACCTTTAGATGTATAAAGAGAAATCTCTGGATCGTTGTCTTCCTCTGCAGTGCATGTTTACGGGAAGCCAGGCTGAAGGGGGTGATCAGATTTCAGTCTCTAATCACTCTCTAAGCACAGCAACTTAAATCTGCCTAACAGCCATACTTTTGTTTGCTGTGTTTTCCTGGCAGTTCCCCGTAACTCCCCCTCTCCCCCAGCATCATGTGCCTTCGACTAAAGATGTTATTTATCCATTCATCAGGATGGATACACATTAATTTAACAATTCACATAAGCCTATGGATATATAAGAAAGAAGTTTGGGCTATATAAGAAAGAAGTTTGGGCTAAAAATACAAATATTGGAGTCATCAGCAAACGAAGAGTATTTAGAGTCAAGGGCATGAATGAGATCATCTCAACAGAAAATTTAGAAGACTAAGAGAAGTGGACCCAGCTCTGAGTCCTGGAAAAAGGACTGATTAAAGGCTCAGTCGGCGGGCAGGAGAAGCTTACCAATGAATTAGACTATTTCTTGAATTACTCGGTCATTCTGGGGCTCTCCCATATATATGTGTTATTAAACTTTTGGCAGGACAGGGGAGAAATAATCCTTAAATAAATAATAAAAATGTGTAATAAGCCATGTGGTCATAAGTGTTATAGAAATAGGTAAGAGGAATGAGTGAAACAATTTAACATAGGGGTTGGGTTAACAAGCCCCTAAATAACCTCTGGAGGACTTTTCTCTCAGTTCCACCAGAGGGGCAAATGTATATCACCTTCTGTGGAAGATGCAATGAAGGCATAGTGGGTCCTGTCTTTTCCCGATTTACACGAGCCTGTAATGTGGGCCGTAGCTAAGAGCCTCTTCTAGAAGCACTGGAGGCTGGTAGAGGAACAAGGAGGGATGCTTGGTTTTAATGGATCACAGCTTGGTTTGGTCATGAGAGGCTTCTGGCTGCTGACCAGTCCTGCCTATGCGCTTGCCTCCCCCTCCCAGTTCCTCTGCGCCCCAGCCAGCATGTTAAGTTCTTGAGTTTATTCTCCAAAAGGAATTTCAGAGCCACTCAAACTGTTAATGAGTAAGAAAAGATTTACTGAAGAAAAATTGGGAAAAGGAAACAATGCTCTCAAGAGTGAGAGTGAACCTTTCTCTTGAAACGAAGAAAGGGAAGAGATGGTCAGTCGAGATGACACTGGACTTTATAGGCCAGGTAGGGGGGAATTATTTCAATGTTATGTCTTCCTCTTTTCTGGCCCATCCCTTTTTTCTTTTTCTTTTTTTTTCTTTGTTTCTTGTGTTGTTTTGGTTTTCCTGATGCCCAACCCTATGTACTTATTATTTAATGCTGATCCTGTTTTTTGGCTTCCTATTCTGTCCCTTCACCTGGACACTCTTTCTAGCCCTCTGACCTCATTTAAAAAGCATTTCTGTCTGTTAATGTTCACAGCTGGGCTCAGGGAGATTAGTCAGAAGGCTATTTTAAGAATCCAGGTGAGAGGTGTTCTAGCGCAATAGCTAGGGAAGTGGTGAGACGCTGTCAGATCACAGATGTAGTTTGAAGTTAGAGTCAAATTTGCCAGTGAAAGAAAAGTCAGCCAAGATTATGGCCTGAGATGATGGGAAGGAACAGTTTTCTACGAGAGGGCCAAATGGAGGGTCCCCAGGGCAAGATCTCAAGTTCAGTTTTGCACATAATAATTTTCACATGCCTTTTACACTGTTCTTAACAAGGCCGGCAATTTTCTTATCAAATTCACTGCACACTGCCTTCATACTATTCAACCTCTTCGCAGCATTCAGCACACTTGACTATTCCAATTGTTTGTTTTTTTAAGGAAAGGTACAGTCAGGAATGGAGGGGAGGCAGACAGAATGAGGAAGAAGAAACATTTTATTGATTTTATTTAGTTGTTCCTCCTAGTCATTCTCCTCTGCCTTGGGTCTTGAACCTGGGTCCTTGGGATATGTATGGACTACACCCAATCACTTACTCCACTAGGGTGCGCCAGCTATTCCCTTCTAAAACCTGTTTCTTGATTGTGCTGCCACCATGGAAAGATGGCACCCAACGGCACTTTGACTTTCCTCCTTTCCTTTTCCCTTAATTCACTCCTTCCCAGTTTCATTGGTAGATTTCTCCTGTCCCCCTAGGGCAGCCTTTAATTACTACTTTCTCCAACACTCAGAGCTGGATCCTCTTCTTAGTCTTCTGAATTCTCTGTTGAGATGATCTTATTGATTCTCTTGACTCTAAATACCATTTATTGGCTGATTACTCCAATATTTGTATTTTCTTGTATATCCATAGGCTTATGAGAATTGCTAAATTACTGTGTATCCATCCTGATTTATCTGTCACCATCTTCCTCAACCTGTTTATGTCACTCTTTTCTGTCTAAGTGAATAGCACCACTACTTAACCATGCATGCATATTAAAAATGTGGAGTACTCTTTTATTTTCTCCATCACACGTTGTCCTCAAAATATAAGCAATGTATTTCATTTCTGTTTCTAAAATGCATCTGTAATCATCTGTCCTCTCTTCTCCCTACCTATGCTCCAAATACCCTACTCCAAGATACCATTGTGCCTGGTCTGGGTCTTGGACATTGAGTACTAATTGGATTTCCACTGCTATTCTTGATTTCTTTCAAATTGTGCTCCACAGGAAAGGCAGAGTTCAACTTTAAAAACAAAAGTTTAGATCAGATCGAAGTCACTCCCAGGGTTAACTGAATCAGTGGTTCCCCATTATACCTGGATAAAAATAGTGCTCTTTGCACTCACTCTGCTCCACCCTCCTCGGTACCCATCACTCCAGTCTCTTCTTACCTCCAGGTTTTCACAGGAGATTGTTCTTCCCACTCCTCTGCAGAGCTGTAGCCTCTTCTTCAGCCTCTATTCTCTGTCCCAGTGTCCTTTTTTTTTTTTTTTTTAAGCATCATAGCCTTCCTTCCTTCCTTCCTTCCTTCCTTCCTTCTTTTCTATCTTTCTTTTTGTTGGGAATTTATCATTAATGTGTTTCCTTGTCAATCTCCCCACTAGGATGTCAGCTCTATGAGGCTATATGTTTTAGTTTCTGCTTTATACACAGATAAATAGTAGGCACTCTGTAAATACTGGAAAAATAAATTTTTGAATACTAGGGGAAAATATGACAGTAATTTGTATGTCATTGCTGCTTGACATATGGATATGTTGAGACTTTTCTCTATTAATTCAAGAAACTAGTCCATTTCTCTTCTGTGTTTTAACATACCTGCATATCTACCCAGAAGTTCTTGCCATGATCTCAGTGATATGTGCTCAGGAAAGAAAAAAAAAAGTCGTCTACTTAGATTGACCATCCCAGTGCAAGAACTTTGCAGTTCTGGAACAAACCCAGCGGGGAGCCAACTCGATGCAGGGTTGTTTTTTACTTCCTGGGCACCTTTAACATGACTTATAAGGAAGATCTTTCAAATGTATAAATTCTTAGCCCAAAGCAAAACAAAAACAAAGACCTACAGGGACAACTTGTTTTATAGAGAAGAAAACATGTGCTTTGATGGCAAGGAGAACTGGGACTGAGTCCTGACCATATTATTTACTAGCTGTGTGTGATCTTGGCAACATTTCTGAGCCTCAGTTTTCTTATAAAGTGGGGCTTCCCACCCACTTTCTCATATGCAGTTAGTGGGTGTTGTTAGACACTGAATTACAAACCTGCATCCTCTCACTTTGAGGTTGTGAAAAGCACTATCTGATTTCAACCTTTAATGACTTCCCCGATAATATTTTTGATTGCTTACAATACAGTTCACATGTGTTCTTATATGTTCTTATATGTCAGCAGCAGCCCATCTTCCCTAGGCCCAAAGTGGATCATTGGTTCCTGTGCATAACTAAATGGTTGCTGTTGTATTTCCCCTAGAAACAAGGAAGGTCACCAGATCTACAAGGAACTGAACTAGCGAACCTTTTTCTGTGGGGCAGATTCTTGGGAGTCAGAATTGGCTTTACTACCCATTCTTAGTCTTGGATGAATCCATCAGAAAATGTGCTTTCATTTCAGAATGTTAACAGCCTCAGGTTAAAGAGGATCTCCTCAGTGCCAGAATTTCATTTTCCCCAAGTTCTAACCCACCAGATATCTAGCTTTGTGATAACAGATAGCAAACCACAGAGATAGAAATGTACAAATACTGGCATTTGATGGTTTCAAATAATTTTAATAATTGTCAAATATAAAAATACTAAATTTCTTTGATATAACTCTGACTTTTGAATTTCACATTTTTTTCATTTCAAAATAAAGAAAGTCAATATTATTTTATAATAAGGAAAGTGCAGAAAGAGTCCTTTGTAAGGCAAATCCTGTTTGAAAGGGTAGATCTGGCCTTGACACGGGAGCTGCAGTGCCTCGAATTTGCCACAGGGTGGCACCTGTTACTTTTCCTTTGAAAGAATAACAGGCGCCCAGTCTGGGTTTCTGGCTAATCTTGCAATTGGAGGAAAAAGTGGGGTCACTCTTAACGTAGGTAACCCGACAAAAATCTGTTTCTAGATTATCCTCATCTTGGGGGAAACTAAAGAGAGCAGTCGATTTGGGGACTGTCTTCGAGTGGCCTGGGGCTACTCAACTGAAATCCTTTAGTCCCTGGATGATTTCCAGAAATAGCAGTAAGAAATTCAAAAGCAATGGCACTGGGCAGGGAAGGGAGATGAAAGTGATGACTTTTTTTTTTTAATGTTGTGTTTAAAGTGCCTTGGGACATCCAGGTGTAAATGTCTCAAGGGACTTAGATGAATATGACACCAGAGAGATATCCTGAGGAAGGGAACAATTTGAGGTCATCCCCCTGGTAGTTGATGGCTAATATTCTTGGAATGGATGAGATGACCCTGGGGGAGGATCAGAGAAGAAGAGCAGAGTCCCTGAGAAAAAGGCCGGGAAGACTCAATAAGTAAGGACCAGGCAGAAGAAAAATTTATAAGGGTAGCTGAGAGAGATTGACCAGAAAGATGAAGTATAAAGAAAACCAGGAAAGAGTCACAGTGTTTTGATATTGTCAAAATGAGCTGAGAAGTCACATGAAATAAGGAGCCATGGGTGGAAAGTATTCACTGGGTGTAACACACTAAGTGTTTGGAGGCTTTGGGAAGAGCTAGTTCTGTGGATGTTGGGGCTGGAACTGATGTACAGATAGAGGTTTGGCTCTTAGGTGAGTCTTCTGTTGGCCAATAGGTCGCCTGCTCAGAATTAAAGCAAGAATACAAGGATGAAATACTATTAGCCTCCAAAATCTCATTCTTTTTATGCACGTCACATACCTTATCTGTTTTTTGATATTTTAAAATTTCAGACAAGCATGGGTTTAACTTTTAAATGACTATAATCTAACTACTAACTTTTACTAATTATATTATAAGCTTTTTGATATTTATATTATATAACTCCTAGATATCTTTTCAAATAGAGTCCAAGATCAAAAGAACTCATCAGTGTCATCTTTCTCTATTTCCTTTCTTGCTTAACAATAATAAATATTTTAGTGAGGCATAAGTCGAGTATAAAAATGGAAAATTATCTTAATGACTTCTTGGCCAGTGTGCATTTTATGTCATTTTGCAGCATCGCTCTATAAACCATTAGTGCAGTCTCACTGCATGCACAAAAAGTGAAGTAATGTGACAATTTTTCAAAAACCACAATTTGGTAGGCTTAGTAATTGTAGACAGCACTACTGCATTGTCACTGATGGACAGAAATAGACATCAAACTTGATCAAGATCATTCTTGAATTAGGGAATTTTGAATTGTGTAAGATCATCAGTTTATTCCTTAAATAAAATATCAATCTTACAATGGCAAAGAGGTACACAGAAAGCCAGCATGTTAATGATAATAAGGTTACTGTACGATGACTGCTAATTGCCATGCCAGGTGTCTGATTCTGAGAGTCATTGTGAAGAGCTCACTTCCATACAGCCTGGAGCCTGGGTGAGTCTGAGCCTCAATGTATTTTTTTATGCAAGTCAGTATAACCCATGTGTATTAGCCAGGGTTCTCCAGAGGAAAGCAACAAATTACACACACACATACCTCTTAAACATAAATATACACATGTATGTTTAAGGTACACCTATACATATCTATCAACATGAAACAATTATTTATAAATTTATTTATAAATAAATCTCTGTCTCTCTGTGTATGTCTCATGCTCTCTCTGTATATAACATATATGCATATTTATACATATATGTGTATGTATGTACACATATATAGATGTATATATGTGTGTATATGTGTGTATATGTAAATATGCGGTGAGATCTATCTATAGCTACAGAAGACATCGATTTTAAGGAATTACCTTGTGCATTCTGGGGGCTAGAAAGTCTAAAATCTGCAGGACTGACTGGCAGCATGAAGACACAGGGAAGAGCCTTGAGTCCGAAGGTGGTCTGGAAACAGAATTCTTCTTCAGGGGTCTCAGTGTTTTCTTGAGGCCTTTGACTGATTGGACGCCACATTATGGAGGGTAATACGTTTTACTCAGAAGTTGCTGATATATGTTAGACATATCTAAGAAATACCTTCAAGGCAACGTCTGGATTGGAAGTTAACCAAACAGCTGGGCTCTATAGTCAAGCCAAGCTTCCACATAAAAGTAACCAGCATGCCACAATAGATGGGCAACACAACGCGATATTATTTTCTAAGGAAAATTATTGTAATCCACAAAAAGATAATTTTAGTCTTCCGAATACTTCTTTATAGATTCTGAGTCTCAAATTGTTTTCACACACAGTGTCACTGCTTACTCCTCACAATCACTTTCTTGAGATAGGCAAGGAGGACAGAGATTCTTCCTGGCTGTATTTTATAGCCATGCAAAAAAAAAAGCTCAGAAATGACTTATCTTGGGATGCCACTAGTATTTATATGCAGGTTCAGAACCTGAACTGGATCTTGTTGTTCTTATACATGTTGTTGAGCCTTTCAATTTTCTGCCTTTAGACTCTGTAAATCAGTATCTTTTAAAAAGAGGAATGAAGGCAGTCAGCAGGCAGAAATGAAGAGAGAGGAGGAAGAAGCATTTTATTTATTTAGTTATTTATTTTATTTGTTCCCCTCAGCCCCGGGCTGCAAACCCCAGTCCTTGGACTGTATGCGGACTGCGCCCCAGGCACAAGCTTAACCCCTGAGCCACCAGAGTATGCCTGTAAATCAATATTTACGAAAAGGAACTTCTGGCCTTCCTCTCTAGAGTAAAATCTGCAGGAGCATGCATGAGGTCTGCCTGCATTAATATCTGCAGTGCCTCGACCAGGCCAAGCACATAAAAGATACTCACTAAATATTTATTGAAAATGCCCTTGTTATATTTTCTCCTTTGAAACATTAACCTCTGGAACACCTGTAAGTGAGAGAAGTGTTATTTCCATCCAACTCATTCAGGCTGTAAGGACATCTAGAGCGTTTTAACCCTAGTGATTCAATATTCACTGGCTTTTCTCACACCTGTTCACCCAGGACCTCAGCTTCCTGTTAACATGCCCTAAATATTTCTGGAGATTCCAAAGCATGCCCCTGCCTTCCAGGGCATGATCCTGAACATAATGGAGTGATATGCTACCATGGGGCCTCTACCCTTTCTTTTTTTTCCTCTCCTGTCCTCTTGAACTGGGTACCACCTTTCCCTCCAGCTACCAGGAAATTCTGTTGGAAAGCGTTGGCTTGGAAGGTTGGGAGGTCAGGGGGACATCCTTCAGCTTCCTTGTGCTCCTAAATCCTAGAGAGTTTTTAGGAAAACTGAGCTTCCCATTTTATTCCTCACTGTTCCCACACCACCACCCCTTATGCCCATGCTTTCAATGGGTTTCACAAGAGGTTGGTTAGGGAGACAAATCAATGTAAGCACAGGGCACCATAGGGGGCAAAGCGCCCCTCCCGTGTTGCCCAGGACTGTGTGATGTGTCATGCCCCAGGGTCAGCAAGCCGGGGTCCTTTCCTTTGTGTGAGCTTTTCCCCAGAAGGCAACTCAGTTCCTCATGCAAATAGACTTCTGGCAGGTGTCCTCCTGGACTGGCTGTCCTATCTGAAGCCCATAGCAGGTTCTGACTGGGACCTTTTCACCTGAGACATGCCATCTGGAAAAAGAGGGAGGCAGCAAGAAGCATGCTGAGTCACCAGCGAAGCCACAGTGGAACAATTTTCCAAGATAATTGACAAAGTGGATCATGCACATGTCAGAAGTGGAACAGTGATAACTACATTTTATATAATATTCTATGGTTTTCAAAAACACTTTCCTGTGCGGAGTCTCATCATATAACCTTTATAATGGTTAAAACGTTTTACGTTGCCCATAATTACACAGCTGGAGCTTTATGAGTCAGTTGGCAAGCCAGCTGTGTTAGATTGGAGTGCATCTCTGCCAGCTGTGTGCTAGCCCCGTAGACGCGTCTAATCCTGTGAGATTTAGCTGAGAAGCTATAATGATACTGGGAGTCGTGGGTAAACCACACGTGGGTTTGGACCGATGGGGTTTCAGGGACATGAAGCTTCAGGAAGCACATTTTCTGACAAACTGCCCTCTTGGAACAAATTGGTGCAAATACCTTGGGCACCACGGTTCATAAAGAAAACTATTGAAGCAAGCTGGGAGAGTTTAGCAGACCACAGCTCGGCACCACAATTCAACCTAAGCATGCGCTCTGACCGAGGCGTGCCGTGCGAGTGGAGTAGTGGGAGGGGCGCGTGGTGTGGATGGTGAGGCAGGGTGGTCGCTGTGTAGCCTAATTGGAAGAACATCGGGTTGGAGGACTTGAGGATGTAGTCCTGGATCAGACCAGCCATATCGCACTGAGCAAGTCCCTTAAACCGTTTATTTTCTTAATCTGAACATGGAGATGAGCTATCCAGTCCATCTCAGGGGACTGATACAACAGTCAAATAATGTGTGCAAAAGTATTTTGGACAACACAAAATATCACACAAATGCAAACGCATATGCTCATGGTCATCACTTCTTTCATCCTATTGCATGTATTTCCAGAGATAAATGACTTCAGGGCTGAACGATGGTCATAGCCTTTGTTGTCTGTTCCCTGTGTCCTTTCCTTAGGGTTGGCCTGGGAAAACTGCCCCAGTATTTGGAAGTGAAGCTTTAGAGAAACCATTTTCCCCTAGGTCTTTTTTTCCTTTTGCTTTTTCTTTTTAAAGAAAAGGTGGAGGCAGGAATGAAGGCAAGTAGGTAGGCAGGCAGGAAGAGAGAGGAGGAAGAAGCGTTTTATTTATTTTTATTGAGTTGTTCATGTTGGTAGTTCTCCCAGGCCCAGGACTCAAACCCTGGTCCTTGGGATGTATGTGGACTGTGCTCAGCTGGAGGTAGCAGATCTAACCAGGTGTGCCTTCCCCTGGGTCTTAGGAAGTGCTCTGCTGCCTATCAGTATTGAACTTAGGACTTAGGAACGTGTTATTGTAGTGAGGATGGATGTTTCCTGAAAACTTAGACAGTAACTTTTCCATACTCACCTGTTCCCTGTTCTATTTCTTATCCTTGTGGCCATGTAAATGAATGCATTTATTAATGAGAGAGAGGAGAAAAGTGCCTTTCAAGTCAAGAAGATTTGTCAGCTGCTAAGTCAAGAGTGGAGCATGCGTATATTGTTGTAGAAATATTAGTGTGAGAAAGATGCATAGAGGAATTGAAAAATCAGCAGGCTTTCAATGGTTGGAGGGCAGTCTATCCACTGCCAGCCAGTCTGGCAGGGCGTGGTAGTACACTTCTCCCAAACCATGCATGTTATCAAAACATCAATCATGTTTCCGTTTGTATTTATTCAGTAAATAATAACTGAATGCTTCATCCATGCCAGGCACTGTGGCCTGTATGTATTTTTAGACCATTAAATACACATCTTATTTCTTTACATATGATCTTTTAACCTTTTACTAATGATTAAACTCTAACCAGAGGAGCTGAGTTGTTTTATAGAAAATCAGCACTGGAGTCAGATGGGACAGATTTCCTCTTAATTCTCCATTCCCTGGATCACTTTCCACTGATGCTTTAGTCTGGAGGCAGTCAGAGGTATAAGAATGTCACACAAGATCAGAAGTGATGAATTATGTCCTCACATGCCAGAGAAAGGTGTGCAGCTAAGTAAATGTGATACAAGCTGATGTCCAGGGAAATGCAGAGATGTAGCAGGACCCGTTTTCTCTTGCTGGAGCTTGTGATCTGTGTTTGAGAAGCTTGAAGCCTCGGTGAGGGAAAGGGGAAAGGATCATACACAAAAATTAAAACTTACCTACAAAATGCTGGGAGGGAAGTAGAGAGCTTAGTATGTGGATCAGACGGTAGCCACCAAAGGAGCGCTAGAGGGTTAAGGTTTTCACCCCAGAAAGAAAAGACATCACAGATCAGTTGAACTTGAGCTGCACTTCCTTGATTAGATGTAGATCATGGGGATGTGGGTTCAAGCAGGAAGAAGTGAGAAGACGTCTGTTTTTTAGCTAGAAAGTGTTGAGTACAGGGGGACAGAGGTTAGATGGTGGGGCAAGCTTGGGCACTTTTAAAGCTGTCATTGAGCCTCTCTACTTAAGAGCATCTGGGGACAGGGTCACATTACTTGGGGACCTTAGCTCACCAGGGAAGCGCCTGCCTCCCACAGCTTCTCTGCTCCTTCCTTGGAAGTGCACGTTCCTGAGGCCTCTCTCCTTGCAGGTACAATGTCTCCCTGATGTGGAGATGCCCCCAGTGGCAGCAGCAGCAGTAGTAGTGTGGTGTTGGATGAGAGGATAGTTACACCTCTGTGTTGGTCACATCCATGCACATTCGGCAAAAAACACCATTGGGACCTCTGGGGAAGGAGGTGGGTGCATCGTTAGTCACTCAGCATTTATGAATGTCAGAGAGACAATCAAGGGAACAAGCCTCCAGAAGTCCTGTCTTGTGCTAACTCATCTTTAAGAGGAATCTTTCCTTTTACAGCTTCACCCTTTCCATATGCTGTTCACATGGACACATTCGATGATAGGGGCTCAGCCCTCTCACAGCTCTTTAAAGTCTACTTGGTGGTAACACGACATGCGCTGAGAAGAGACATCTTACACTGGCATGTGGCCTGCCCAGGGCAGAGTCAGACTAACGCTGGGCCTGAAAAAGCTGTGGTGAGGGCCATGACAGCAGGGACCTATGTCAGGCTCCCGGCGCCACTGGCTTCCAGAAGCCTCTCAGAGTGTTTCTTTGTGTGGGACAGAGTTGATGGTAGGGAAGAGTTATTCCAAGTAACTGAGTTGTCTGTCCTGTCAAGGCCCAGGAGACCTTCCTGGTGCCATCTTTCAGGTACGACAGATCAGGGAGGCTATGTAACAGGCCCGACACCATTTGGACAAGATGTGGATGACTAATGTTTTCCTTCCAAGCAGAAGGAATGGATGGGCCTGCTGGAACAGATTTCTTTTGCTGTAAACTACCAAAGACGCCTGTTTCCTGACTTGAACCAGCAGGTCTCTTCGCCTTCCTCTTGCTTACTTTAATTTCTTTCTTAAAAAAAAAAAAAATCAGTTCTTCAGTGAATGATGGGGGGACCATTTGCTGAGTTTGTCCAGACTCTTGATTAGTCCTCAGTCACTGGAGTGTGCAAAAAGATGGCAACAATGCAGGTGCTATTGTCTGAAAATATTTCTGAAGGGAAGGGAAAATAGAGCAGTTTTTCCTCACAGTAAAAGATACATTATAGTAATATCGGAAGGATTTTTTTCCCCTGTGTGGTCAGTGAAGAGAATTTTTGGCAGTCAGCTCTCATTTAACTAGGTGTGTATACAGCACGCTGGAGCCTGGTAAGTGCCTCTGGGTTTTTTTACAGGCAGTGTGTTGGTGCCTAGGGGTCTGGGCTGTGGACAGGCAAGATGCGCCTGCAGGCTGGGAGTGGTCAGCCTGCTCCCAGTTCACCCATCCAAGACTTCCATGAGAGGGGGTTATCAGCGCCCACTCACCTCTACCAACCCTCCCTCTTGACCTGGCCTCAGTGAGTTTATCTGTGCTTGCAGGGCGTCAGGTCGCCTCCCTCATGCTCACCCTTACCTGCAGCACTGAGCAGAGGGAGCAGTGACTGTCAGTCTGCTTCCATTTCAGGCACAGAAATCAAGAAGCAACAGGCTGCATGTCCCACCGCTCAGGTAGTTCCAATACTGTTCTGACAGAGGCAGTAAGCATGAGGGTGTCTGCCTCTGCGTTTTCGAGACTTTTTAATCTCCACGGACAGATTTATAAGTAGAGCTTGGATCTGTCAGTGGAGGGTGAAGATCAAAGACCCCAAAGGGATGGATGAGCCCCAGGTCATTCAGTGAGGCGCTGGTGGATAATGAGAGGTGCCCACACCACCCCTAGGAGTGAGGATTTTGGTGCTCCTGCTCCGTCTTTGACTCAGAGTGGGCCTGTGTGGGCAATATCGGGACAGAGGATCAGCTTTTTAGCTATATCATCCCCAGAACTTAGGACAATTGCTTCCATGAGGTTTTTGGTCATTCATATTGTAGAGCCAATATCTGATTTTTCATCCTGCCCACCTGAGATCAGTGTGCCAGATCTTACGTCAAAATGATGTTTAAAATGGATAATCAATAGAGTGTTAATGGGCAATTTAATAGACTTAATGAAAAGCTTAGAAAGAACTCCTTAAAAAGGAAGCCCAAAACTGAATATTAGTGTCCTTGCTTTCCCTGTCGCTCTGGGGGCAAGATAACTGATATTTAATTTCGGATACACCATGTGATGTTAGGTATGTTATTATTTTATCCTCAGACAACATGTGCAAGGAACTCCTTTAACAAGGGCAAGGTGAGGTGCAGCGAGTGGGTGAGCTGTGAGCCTAGGATTGACCAGCTAAGGGGGACAGGATCCGGACTGGAGCTATGTATTAGATGCTAGAGCAGTTTTCATTCTTAGCACTGTTGACATTGGGCTAGAGAACTCATGTACTCGGGATTAAATCCCTGGATTCTGCCCATGATATGCCCATAGAATTGCCCCCACCGGCAACCAAAAATGTCTCCAGATATTGTCCAATGTCCTCGCCAGATGTGGGCCACCATCATCATCCTGCTTCTAGAGCCACTGCTCTAGACTTAGTTTTTCCTGCCACTTCATGTTCAGAGGGAAATTTGGGGGCACAGTCTTTAAAGACTGTAAGTGGTATGGATCACTGATGTTTATAGTAATTTCTCTTATTACTAAAATGATAATGATCATTGTGGGTGATTTGGAAAGTGAATGGTTTATAATCTTACCACCCAGAGTTACCCACTTCCAATATCTGGTATGTCTACTTCCTTTCTCTTTTTCCATGTGTATGTAGGTAGTTTATAAATTCACACTGTAAATATTTTTATCTGGACTTTTATACTTTATATTGAAAGTGTTTTTGGAAGACTTAAAAGAATGCAGATTTTTTTAGTAACTGCATTATATTCTTTTATGTGTTTATGTCACACTTCAGGTAAACACTCACCAAATGTTGGCCACTTAGAGGTTTTTCAGTGTCTCCTAATCATAAACATTGCTTCATTGAACATATTTGCACATAAGCTTTGTGTAAACTACTGAGACGCTCTCTCATGTATATATTTCTATGAAAAGAAAAATTAGTCAAGCTCCATGCATGGTTTTAGGCTCTGTTTTCTACCTCTTGTCACACTGCTTTCTGTAAATATTGCTGCTCTCTTCTTCTGCTCATGGGACTCTTATCTCACTTGTCAATTATGAGTATCATTCATTTTTAATCCTTATTTTTAACTTGATAAACTAAAAACAATCTCGTTGATTTAGATTTTGTTTGATTACCAAATAAAAGGACTACCTTTATATCTATTCTCTAGCTATTTACTTTTCTTATGCTCTGAAATATTTGCTCTCAAGGAGGGCTTCTTTATTGGAGCTAAAGACTTTCAGGTCTGCTGCGTTCCTTTTTCACACAGCAGATTTATGGCTGAAATTCTTCATGCTTTTTAGCGGCAATAAGGCGAGATATAAGAGTTGGGAAAAGAGATAGAAGGGAATACTTCGCGTAAACTGGAGATGACCTACATTAGAATTAACCAAACCCCAAGATTGGAAGGAGAGGGGAAAATGATTGCCTATGAAATCAACAGTGAGATGGGCCGAAATATCAGGGCAAGGATTTCCTCTTCTGGCCACCAGGTGGTGCCATCTGCCCGGGGCGATTTGGGTTCTCTGCTGGGAGAGTTGAGCGGGGAGGGTTTTAATAATTGCTCACTAGTCACAAGTGACTGGCGTGTTAAGGGAGCTGAATGTCAATGATACATATAAGACGATAAGATGTTTACTAGTTGGGCATTTGTCATTAACTCGCCAGTGATCATGGGTTGTCGTGGTGTGTGTGTGTGTGTAAAAGGTTGAGGTTAGGGCTGGTTTTCAAAAATTGTAAGTTTTATTGAGATATAATTCACATACCATGCAATTTTCCCACTTAAGATATACAATTTTGGATGGAAGTTAGACTTTTGTTAAAGATCAGAGTGTTGCATGCACAGATGTTGAACTATAATGAAAACTATATATAATTGTAACCAAACGTTACTTTAATAAAACTTTTCATAAAAACACATAAAGGAACAATACAAAATAAAATATGTAATTTAATGAGTTTTAATATATTCACAGTACCACAATCTATTTTACAACATTTTTATCACCGCATCCCCTCTCTCTAATCTCTCTAATCTCCACCCTCTTTTCCTTTCCCCTCACCCCTTTTTCAGATCCTGCCTATCACTAATCTACTTTCTATCTCTAAAGATTTACCTATTCTAGACATTTCTTATAAATGAAATCTTAAAATTGGTGCTCCCTTGTGGTATGGCTATTTTCTAGCATTACTTGTCTCAGCCAACACTACCTGAGTTTACTTTGTGAAAGAGACATCAGGGTAACTAGAGAGACTATTTCAAGTGCTGTATCTCTTCTCTGCCTTTTAAGACAGGGAAGACTGCCTAGAAAAGTGATTTTTATGAACTGATAGAATCACCTGGGGAACTTTTAGGGTTAAAGATGCCTGGTCCCTGATCTCTCCAGGAATTAAATCTGGTAGTTCTGGCGAGTGAAGGCTACTAAAAATATTATTTTTCCCTGTGCCCTGTGTGATTCTAATGATTGCTCAGCTGTCAACAATGGGTAGCCAAGTAGTGAAGAAAGGTTTTGAATGGAGTCAGAAGGAAATGGCCTTTTCCTGCAGAAGGATCCCACCTGCTGCAATACCCATCCAATGCCTTCTGTGACTTGTAGAACGCTGAGTCATGGCAGTGTCACATTGACCCAGTATGACAGCAGTGCCTATCTGAAGGCCATCAAAACCAATGACCATCAGTCTTATTTCTATTAGCTGGTAAATATATACAATGTGATACCATGGAAAGAACACTGGATTTGAAGTCTCTGCGATATCCATCCTAGTGACTAACTCAGAGGCTATTGTGAGTATCTAGAGAGAAAGTGTGTGATATGCGGTACCCTGCACACATTAGGGCATTGGAATCACAGAACAAAAATGGGACTTTGGAAATCAACCATATATAGGTGCGTATGTGTATGTATATATAAAACATTGTTTTTTTGTTTTTAAAAAGAAAGGGGCAGCAGAGAGGCAGAGAGAAGAGGAAGAAGCACTTTATTATGTTTTTATTCAGTTGTTCACATTGTTTGCCTTGGACCCAGGAAGCAAACCCAAGTCCTCGGGATGTATATGACTGCACTCTTCTGGAGGCAGCTGACCTAACCACTCCTCCACCAGGGCATTCCTGTAACATTGTTTTAAACTTTTTTTTTTTTTAAAGGAAAGTGTAGGTAGGAATGAAAGTAAGTAGGCAGACAGGCGGAGAAAGAGAGAAAGAGGAAGCATTGTATTTTATTTCCATTTAGTTGTTCACACTGGTGCTCTCCTCCTGGACCCTGGACTTGAACCCAGGGGCATGTAACCTGCATCCTTCGGAGGTGATTGACCCAAACGCTACTCCACCAGGGCGCACCTATAACTTATTTTTTTCATAACATTGTTTTCTTTCTTTCTTTATTTTAAAGAGAGAAAGGAAGGGAGAGGAGAAAAACAATTTTAAGGAAGGAAGAGAAGGAAGCACTTTAATTTTTTTATGTTGTTTAGTTGTTTTGGTGGTTTCCCTGAACCTGGATTGTGAATGCGGATCCTTGAGCTTTCTGTGGTCTACATCTTGTTCACCTGCCTCATTTCATGACAGAGAAACTTTGGGTTCTATGTGGTGAAGTTCCTCGCTGGACATCATGCACCAGGTCTGGGGCCGGGTCAGCTCCTTCGCCACCTCTAGACCCACTGTGTCCTACTTCTCCACATCTCTCTTTTGGGATTGCTGAGGACTCCTAGCCAATCTCCTTTCATCTTCACAAATGAGGACACCCAGGCCTAATTTTTTCGCCATTACAGAGCAAATTGATTTATATTTGCTCTGGATGAGTAGGAGTTAAAATAATGACAGATGATACATCCAAGGTGGCATTCCTAATTGACTTCTCCAAAAAGCCCAAAGCAGATCCAAGTTTTGTGAAGCCTGAAGCTTATGCAATTTGGAAACTCTCTTTAAGAAAAATAATACAAAAATTACAAATGCAAAATTAGGTCCAGGGCCTTGGAAGCATTCTATGCAAATGGGGGGCCCTGAATCTTAAGCTTTATTCGCTGCACTATAAATTTACCACCAAGAACAGTAATAGCAAGGTCCCTCGCTGTGTGTGTCTGGCTAGATTATTTTTTATTTTTGGCAAAAATAGCACATGTCCTGCTAAGAACCATTTAGTCTCACAGAATGGAGGCCGTTCTGTCAACAAATATGTATTGCATATCTGCTTTATGTAGAGAAGGGGTCAGAGAGGTAAGGAAGCTAAGGTCTAGCTTAGATGAGACGCAAATGCGTAACAAATGCTGAGGGTGGTTTTCTTTCTAGATGTGGTCAGGGGTCAGGCCTGGCTAAGGGAACCTAGTCTCTATATGTGTCTCCAGTTTTGGTCACAGAAAATCTTCTTGTTCTCATAGTTAGCCTTCTCCGTCCATCAAGTGGGAATAGACATCAACACGAGAACCCTGGGGTTTCTGAATGAAAATTTTTCAAGGTTTGAATGACATTGTTTTTGTGGTTGTGCTCCCTCTTCTCCCAAAAGTCTCTTAAATCTCAATTCACTGCCTTGAAATGAATGAAAAGGGCTACTTTTCCCTAAAATGTGCTTGATACCACTGAAATAATTAGAATGACATATGTATCCTGAATCATCTCTCTGTGTCTCTCAAGACATTAATTTCCATTTTGGTAACAGTATCTTTACCCAATTTTATTTATTTAAATATTCATGTCAGCATTGGCTCCTAATATTGAAAAACAAAAATGAGTAGCTCGTTTCAGCTACTTTAAAAATATGATCCTTATATGATCAGAAGGGGACTAGTTTGGTGGAGGGTGTTTTTGTTAGGTTGGCTTTATTTTATCTTTTTATTGTTTACATTTAGTTTTATTGAATTCCTGTGGGGAAGTCGGGGTCAGAGCCCCAAGGACATAAGTTCCTTTAGATAAAATCAAGTGCTGTTAATGGCTTAACAAAATCTCCCTTTCCACTGGTGGTAGAAATGGCTAAGGCCTCGGTGTCATCCAAAATTCGTTTTGTTTTTCATGGCAATTTTCCTGTCATTTAGAAATGAGTTTTCTGAAATGTTCAAGCACGAAGGGGCATTAAAACCTTGGGAGGGTTTACAGCAACCTTGCCTTGTGCAGGAGGTGGTTTCAGGCCTGGGGTGTGTGGAGTGGCCCGTTACTTCTGATGTCATAACTAATCCCATCACTCATGTGTCCCTCCCTGTTTTGAATCATGGATTTCAAACATCCTCAAAAGCTCTTCCCTAGTAATTTCAAAACTCTTAACAAATCAATCCTAAGAAAAAATAAACAAATATGCAGAGGAACAAGAGGATATTTAGGATATGGTTTTAATTAAAATTTTTAAGTTTTCCTTCTCAAAATCTTGTATATGCCATTAAATATGAAAAAAAAAAAATCTCTGCATAGGAAAGCAGTCAAGGCCATTACTATTAGAGAGTTTGAATTTTATAATAAGCAACTAATTCGTTTTTCTTATTAACACCCAAGGGAGTTGAGTCATGACTGTAGCTTTAAAATACAGAGTGGCTACTGAACTAAACATATGCAGAGAAATGTCACATACGATGCAAATATATCCTTCATCGGCCTATGAAACCGTGAGTCTGTTTGCTGTCTTATAGCTCCGCAGAAAAGGACTACAAAAGAAACACATCTAGCGGGCACTCTGAAACTTCCGGAGGTTGGCTGGAACCATCTGGATGCTTTCCGAGACGTTGTTACCTCGTGACTGTCCAGTTTGCCAGCTATCCGGGTCCTCTGTTGCCTCTACTCCCTCTCTGTTGGCCATTTGGCTCTTTCTCTGTTTATTGACTCCTGAGTCGAAGGGAAAAGACATGAGCATTTATTAAGTGCTATGTTAGTACCAGTTACTCCTCTCAATCAGGTACTATTATCACCCTGTTTTACAGAGAAGGAAACACATATTCAAAAAGGAAGATTACTGGTCCAGGATCACAGAAGTTTTTTGCATTGTAAAATGACAACTACTTAATATTTGCCAGAATCCAAGTATAAAGGCTTAAAAGAACTATTTTATTTATTTTGTATGCTCATACAACCCCCGAAGGTTAGCATTCCTTGTATCCTTGTTTTACAGTTGAGATCATACAGCTAGGGGGCTTGAGCCAAGTTTCAAACTCAAACAGTTGGATGGCAGAATCTGTACTTTTGCCCACCATGCCAAGCTGTGGACCTGAGCTGTTCGATACTAACACCAGGCACATGTGGCCATTGACATTTCAAATATGGCTGGTGAATTATGACATGCTTTAAGTTCAAACTACACACCAGATTTTTTTTAATTGTTTCATTGGGTTTGTTTGTTTACTTTCCTATATGGTTTTTAGGATATTCAACTCACACCTTAGTGTGTATTTCACAACACACCCACCACCAGAGTTCCTGTGCCCTTTACCACGATCTCGTTCACTCTTACCTTCCTTTATTCCTGTCTCCTTCCCATCCAAGGAGCCATCATCTTGCATCCTATCATTTTGATGCCATGCATCTGTTTGTTTTGTTTCTTTATATTCCATATAAGAATGAAAACATCCTTCTTCATTATTTTCTTTTTTTCTTTACTTCATTTTTTCTTTCTGGTTTATATTACTTAACATGATCACCTCCAATTTCATCCAGGTTGTTGTGAAAAGTGCTATTTCATCCTTTTTAATAGTTGCATGGAATTCCATTGACTATATATGCCACAGCTTCTTTATCCAGTTATCTTTCGATGGGCATTTACATCGTTCCCATGTTTGGCTTTTGTGAACTGTGCCGCTATGAACATAGATAGGGGTGTAGATACTCTTCTGAACTGTGTTTTTGTATTCTCTAGGTTTTTTTCCTAGAATTGGGATTGCTGGATCAAATGATAGATCCATTTTTTGTGTATGAGGAATCTCCATAGTGTTTTACAGAAAGGTTACTCTAATTTACATTCCCACCAGCAGTGTAGAAGGGTTCCTTTTTCTTCCACATTCCTTCTAACCCTTGCTATTTCTAGTCTTTTAAATATAGGCCATTCTGTCTGGTGTGAGGTGAGATTTCATTGTGGTTTTTATTTGCATTACTCTGATGGTGAGTGGTGGTTTGTTTTTGTTTTCCTGTATCTGCAGGTCTTCTGTGTGTCCTCCTTCTCTAGAAAGGTACACACCCAATTTTGAAGGCAATCTGAAAAAGAGAATGAAAAATATCATCAGTCTTTATTTATATCTATTACATGTTGAAGTAGTAATGATTTAAATATAGTGGGATACATAAAATATATTTTTAAATTTAATTTCACCTGTTTCTTTTTACTATTTGAGGTAAAGCTGCTAGGTAGTTTCAAATTGCCTAGGTGGATCACATTACATTTAGGGGTCCCTATATTGGGAATACATTTCTTTCAAATGGCAGGCCCCTCCACTGTCTCTATGAAGACAAGAGGCCTGGATTTGGGTAAGGAAAGACTTTTGAGTCATGACAAAGAATGGTCTCACTTGGCCTTCTAAATGGGTACCTCTGTTCTTTATCGATCTCTTACTTTTTTCTCCATCCCAAGCTTCTGCCAATAAGTAACCACCTGTTATAAATAGCTAGTGCAAACATTTGTTTTGGGCAGTGATCTTGTAGGACATTCTGTTCTATTTCTGAGTTTCTGGCAGTTATTACCTCTTTTTTTTCTTTTCTTTTCTGTCTTTCTTTCTTTTTTTCAAATTCCAGCCTCAGGATGGGAGAGCAGGTGGAGTGAATGCTGGGGACAGGGGTTTCACTCAGCATTTTCCCATCTCACACAACTAATCCCAACTTCTTCCTTTTGTATCCATGTAGCCTCCGCCTGGCAGAAGGTATTAGGAATAAAGCAACATTCACAAAATTGTGAATATGCTTAATGCCACTAAATTTTATAGTGAAAACGATAAGCATGGTAAATTTCATTTTATGTGTATTTTACCATAATATAAAAGAGAATAAAATAACATTAAATACAAAAGCCATTTCGATAAACCCTGAATGTCAGTAATTTCCAGGCACCATACCTGGCTCTAAGAGCCTATTGGAAGAGATACAAAAATGATCAGTCACAAAATTGTGTGGAAAATGGTAAATAATTGATATCATGGAATCCAGAAGAAGGCAACTGGCAACATTAGATAGATGAAGAGTTCCATGCAGACACTGAAATTACAACTCAGATGTTTCTTTTGATTCTCAAAACTGGTCGTCTTTCTTATAAGTGGTAAAAGGGGTGAAGAAAGATTAATCCGAATTCATAAATAAATTCACACTTATATTTTTAAATGGTTTTAAAAATAATTACGTATTTAAAATAATGGCTTCTGCCTGCCCAACCAAAAATTTAACTAAAGCTACATGTAAGAAACAATGTGGACCTGACCAGAGTTCACAGTCTCTACCTGGAATAGCATCCAGTAATGCTGTCCGTACAACATAACAATTGAGCCTACGGACAGATAAGCAAAGTAAAGCTCACTGTTTCCTTGGCCAGTGAAGAACCTCAAAAAGAAGACTGAACCCCAAGCAAGCTGACAGAAGGAAACTCATTCTTACACAGCACTGCCGGACCCTGCTCCCTCCCCTCCATCCCATCCAGATTAGACCCTTCATGTCTGCTACCCATCTTCAGACCCTTCTTCATCCTTGGCAGCATGTTTCCAGTGAGCTGCTTTCCCTGTAAATCTCAAGTTGGCTGGGAAACATCAGTCTCAACAAAACCATCAAAGAGCTCTGTGTCAGGGGCAGAGGACTCCCCTCCACTATCACGTTGTCCTGGTGGCCATGCCATCTGTCCACTCCCCCATTCATTGCTTCCCTGTTTCCTTGGTTTCTGCAGCTCTCCTTTATTTTGTCTTTATTGGAAGCCATCTCCCTGAATGCCTAACCACTAGTGATGAGCTTCCTAGCCATTTACTTCGGTCTGGCTTGGCCTCTGATGTCTTATCTACTTTGATTTCTGTCTACCTACCAGGACTGTCGTTTCTGTGCCCTTTCTGACCTGAAAGCCCCACCTTTCTTGCTAGTCTCTTTAACTGGGCACCCTAGAACTAATGTTATAGAGTTGCTGCTTGAAGTTGAAATTCTCTGTGCTGCAAATACATTCTACAGGAGCAGACACCCACTTGTTATGTCCTGAGTTACATGCAGGACTTTGTGACAAAGATGTAGGGTCCAGGCCTTGGACAAAGGCTGTCTAGCACTGTAAATAAAGTTTTCAGAGAGGAAGATACAGCATTCCACATGGAACAGGTGTCAGAGGGCCCGCGTTAATGTTTCGACTTTTTCACAGTTTTGTTGGTGTTCTCACCCAAATGTCAGTTCCCACCACAATCTTGTTGAGAAGGTCCCATTATTTTTTTTTTCTACCATAATTGGTACCTCAACTTAAGCTCCATTCTGATTTCCTGTGAAGTCAAATAATTTTAGTAAGAATCATAGAATAAGGTTTTAAAGGTCCCAAATGGGCCTTAACCTCAGTACAAAAACATATTTGGCCTCCATACAAATTACTGAGTGAAGACTTCATTTCAGGCAGCAAATAAAGTTATATGAAGGGGCTGAAAGGGCTACTGCAAATTACCAATTAGAATAACTTTTTCAAAACCTGCAAAATGCATAGTTCTCCTAAAAATGCCTCATTTTCAAATTAATATATTTAATTATTTGGGAGCTTTGTGTATAAGAGTTGGGGAGGGGAGAAGCTTGCAGTGGCTGCAGGAAAATTAGTTAAATCCACAGAATAAAATTTGAACTTTCACAAATGAGTAAACAGCCAAAACAAACACCACTTTGGAAAACAATACACATTTTCTTCTTTTGAAAAGCAAGCAGTGCCGAAGCAAAATACCTTGAAAGTGAACTAAAAAGCTTTTCTAAAATAAACAACTCTGCTTGTGATCCTAAATTGGGACCATATGTAGATGTGAAAGCTACAAATTCAGTACCCCCAGACTGCATTTCTGTCTTCACTGTTTGTGTGTCTCCTGGTAGACGATGATAATGTTGCCTTTGGTCCCAGAGGAACCAGTTTTTTAGATCCTAAAAAAAAGGGGGGTGGGGGTGGGGAGAGAAGAGAAGGAATGAAAACAAATGCCTTTCAAGACAAAATATCTGAACCATGAGCTTTCTTTTGCTTATCTGCCAGTAGGCTCAACTGGGTTGAGATCTCTGCTGCACGTATAGGATGGGGCCAGGCACGTGTGCGTGAAGGGTTCATGGATGATGCAGGCTATGTGGGGAAGACCTTGTGAGTAACCAGGTGGGCACCCAGGGAAGCAGGGAAGCTCGGGCTGACTACCTCAGGGGCCAGCCCCCTGCCCTGGGGCAAATCAATGAATGAGCCAATTCAGCATAGTTAGACTCATTCCTTTGTTTTTCTCAATTACCAAAAGCTGTGCGCTTTGGGGCCAGTTGTCATGGGTTTGGAGACTGGCTGTTGCAACACAAACCCTCACCCTTCTAAACAACTAAAACCAAATTCTATTCGCAGAGAGGAGAGCTGAAGCCGTAACATCCGTCTCTTGGTGTAAATGATGATGCTCTTTTCTCTTCCCAGGACACCAATTTCTGTTGCCCCATGAGACTCCTGATCTCTTCCTTTAAAACGATGCTCACATCCAACATATGGTTATGTGGATTTGTTTGGGCCTCTCTAATTGGAGGGCAAATCCTTGAGAGAAGGGTTTGTGCTGTCTGGGTGGGGACAGGGATGCCTGCCCTGAGAAAAACAGTTGAGTATGTTCAAGTATTAATTTTGCGAGTTTTAAGTTGAGGAGGCACTGATATTCATAAAAAGCTCAACTGTGTTGATTCCCTGTTGTTTACTGTCCCAAATAAAGGACTGTTATCACTAGAATGTAAAATATGTACAATTGTTCATTTAGGCTCACTAACAAGATATAGTAATTAAGTAATAAAACAACTAAGATATTTTGAGTGCCTACTGTATACATACATACATACATACATACATACATACATACATACCAGACACTGAGCAAAGCACTTTACATATAGTGGTTTTTTAATTTATTTTTAATTTTTTTAATGAATTATTTTTATTTTTACACATTAAAATAAACTCATGTATAGGTTCCCCATTCCTCATATGTACATATAGTATTTAATCTGAGCCTCCCTCAAGCATACTATCTCCAAGTTAAAAACAAGGAAATGGAGGTCCAAAGAGATTGAGATATGATCAGATGTGTGACAGAATGAAGCCTTGAACCCAAGGGACCTAACATCAGAAAAGTATAAAATATTCTTTGAGTTAAAGACACTTATCTGTGGGTCCTCACTAAATGAAAATTAGTTGTTCTTTATAAGCTGTGTTTGAATTTTAGGACTGTTATTTCTCATCAGAATTAAGAGAGGAAAAAGGTGTTTCCCCAGAGAGTTCATTTTTAGTATGTATAGAAACTACTCAATTCTTCTTCTTTCTTTCTTTCTTTTTTGACTACTTAAATTATTGGCTTGAAGGAAGCATAAAAATGGATATTAAACTCTAAATTTTTTAAATTCTACCTTTAAGTTGACCATTTCTTTCAGGTCTCCCTTACCCCATTAATAAGGGTGAATTTGTATAGATAAGTTCTCCAGCCCTTTCACCTTACTTCTTCTGTCCATTTCAGTGCTGACAATGGTGTGTAGTAAAACTACCTGAATGCTGTCTAAGGAGAACCCCAAGGCATGGGTTGTGTAGAAGGTGAGCCATTAGTCCTGAACTTCAAGAAGTGACCGTTAAATTTTGTAAAAAGTGTACACGTTTCCCTCAAGTCATGGAAAAGAAACAAACTGTGGGGGCAAGTCCAATTTCCCTGAATCAGACCCTGAGGGTTTGCTGGTACTCAGGGCTCCTGGTGGTCCCATAGTGTCCATCCCATGCTGTGCTCTGACCCTGCCCTGCTTGTCCCCTCCATACCTGCTCTGCGGCTACTGAGACCAGGTGTGGGCCTCTGCTCTCCCTCTTCAGCTCAGGGGGCACCTTTTCCATCAATCACTTCTTTCCTCCTCTTCACTTGCTCTTTTGCTCCTTCAGCTCTCCATTGGAGTCTGAGGGAAGGGCCAAAGGAGGGCAATGTTCGTATTCCCAGACTATTAACAGAAAGAAAACTGGTCATCACTTTATAAATGAAGTATCGAGGCGTGCGGGAGGAATGAAGGCCCAGACCGCAGTGTATTTTTAGCGTCTGCTGTTTGTGGTAACATAAGTGAAAACTGCTGGATCCCTTCCCTTCAGCCGAATGGCTGGTATTCAGGAGACTGTGCCCACTCCTGCCAGACTCTTCTCACGGAACTCCCTTTTTATGAGGTGGGTGACTGGCTCCTTGGCACCAAGCTGCCCCGCCACAAGTCTCCTTTCTTGCCCAGCCACAATACCCTGTCGCATGGTTTTGCGGGCAGCCTGTGCATGGGAGTGGGGTGTGGAGGAGTGCCCTGGCTGCTAGCTTGTCAGGGTGTTACCAGATTGTGAGGGGAGTCTGCAGGGCAGGGGCTGGAGCTGGATGTGCCAAACCTTCTGGTATGAGGGAGCCCTGAGAAAGGAAGGAACCACAGTAGTGAGGACTGGGGCTGGCTCACCATCTCAGTGTCATCCTGCTGTGCCTGCTGTAGTGGATTGATACCCTCCACCCCCGCCATCCCCATCATCGACACTTTGGATCTTCAGAATGAACTAGAAAGTTTAAGAGATGTCCCTATTTTCTGACCAATGATTGCTCTGGACAATGGAAACCGACTGTAAAGGGTGTAGATAACTTCACGAGGCCCAGGGGGCCTCTCCTGGTGCCATTGTGGAGTGGAAACAGTGTTGGGATCCCAGTCTCCAAGCAGCACCAACTTGGTGAGTGGCTTTAGGGGCAAAACAATCTCCCAAGATTGACTTTCTCACTTCTAAGTAGTAATTCTTGTTCTACTCACCTCACTAAAACATTTTTAATAAGGATATAAAGGTACTTTGAAATAAAACCAACATACTGCCAAAGGGGGAGAAGTAGTGTGAGTCCCCATTTTTTTTTCATTTATGGCAAATGATGTCTTCCAAAATGGCCACCATCCCAGCTTGAGGGTCTCTTGCATCAGTCATTGCTGCTGTCAGGCTCCCTGAAGGACATCACTTGATTTGGAGAACTAGCCTTCAGGAAGGAGGTATTTCCACAGAATTCATTTGAATGAGAGTGCTAGGGATCCATTTCACATAAATGTGAAGGAGTACTTCTTTAATTAGAATGAAATCTTAAATAAAAGGACTTCAACTGTAGCTATAGCATTTTGATCTGAAGCCTCAAGCGACTTTTTAAAGTCTCTTGGCAGTCAAATTCCATGAATCAAGATGTTTACCCCCAAGGTCTCCCTCACAGCTAATATAATCTTATTTTATATATACAGTCAATCGAATAGGCCTCTCATTTTCTAGCCCCTCTGTACTGAAAATGTGGTTTAATGACTAGAAGCATCAACATCATCTGGGAGTTAGAAATGCAGACTCTTAAGACGTTGCCCCTCACTTATTGGCCAGAGTCTATAGTTTGACACAATCCCCATGTGATTTGTGTGAGCATTAAAGCAAATTAGAAGATGGGACTTGCAAGTCCTAGGCCCAATCTCATTTAACTTATATATGTACTGTACTTCATTAGGAAAAAGATTTAGGATGGTTAATATTAATAGCATCTAAAGAGGGAAGAGGCAAAGAACTTTAAAAGCCATAGTAGCTGGAAGCATTTAATATAGTTCCTTGCTATATACACTTTAATGCTGAGAACACACTGCTACAATACTAAATAAACCTTGATATTCCCAATTCAAGTCTCAGATAATCAAGAAGAGAGTCATATTCCAAAGCTGCCATTTAAAGTATCTGCTAAAATTCATAGTGAATGTTTTCTTTTAACATAGTTAAACTGATGAATATTGATGTTTAAGCAGTTGCTTCAGTGATTTGGATACTATATAGAAAATATATGCTCCAATAAAGAGATAAGTGAGATACTATTACAACTGAAAGCTCCCATTCACTCAGATTTTTTTTTTTTTATGGACTATATTTAAGAGTAAAAGTTAAGGTGTAATACCAGATATTTTACTTTGCAATTGAATTACTAAAAAACCCAACCACTACAACAAAAAGACCATGACTGTTCAGAGACATGTAAAATTTTTTGCATAAGTACATATTGAATTTTCCTATATTTGTGTACTAGGTATTGGCAAATAATCTCAAAATTGGTAAGGCAAGAAAATTGATTTAAAATCAAAATGAGTTTTTAATTAACCAAAGTCAGTGCTCTTTTCTGGATAAGTGAATACTGAGGTCCTCAGATGTGTTGCTGGGAGTGGCCATATTGAAACTGGACAAGTCCAAGAGTGGAAAAGCAGGAGCTGAGGTGAACCAAATAGTCAGTTGAAACCAACAAGATCAATTGCCCTACTGAATCACTAACCTTAAAAGGACATGCAGAAGAGGGAGAATCCAGACACAAAGCAGGGGATGGGAATGCAGTAAAGAGCTGAAAGTTGTTGGAGAAATTCCCCAAGATGTAGAAAACAGTCTGGGCAGATTTTTATGGAGACCTCCAGCATAGGTCAAGAAATAGATTTAAGTACCCTGTCCCAGATTAGACCTACCATTTCTCCTTTGACTTCTTCCTCATCCCTGTCCCTTCTTTTGCCTCTTATCCTAACAACTGACTAGCATTTGTTGTCATTCAATATAAAGAAATCCTACCAGTGATCTATCTACCAGAGCTTGGAAATAAATAGCTGCATAGTACCAATTTTGTTATATAAGACTAAGTTTATATAAACAAAATTGGGCTTGAAACTTCTTTGGCAAAAAGTAGTATTTCTTTTTTATGGTAGAGACATTCGTGGAGTGCTGTAACTGTGATGGAAACAGATAGAACATCATCAGAGAACAGAATTAACTGATTGCCTGAACTAATTTTAAAGCTGCCATAAAAGATAATTTCTTTACCAATGGCATAATTTTCCCAAATAAGGTGATGCCTCTAGACTTTGAAACCCCATGTACTCTTGACTCATCTCTCCCTCATGCACTGTTTGAAATCTTTCTCATTTCTACTCATGGTGTGCCCCATGCTTAACCCTGATCTTTGTCACTTCACCCCTGAATATCAGGAATAGTCCTATACAGCCTTCTTAACTCCCCGCCAATCTGCTTTTGTATAGTGGTCTTCAGAAGGACGGTTGGATATCATGTATCTAAAGTAAAGAGCATTGACATTTCTTATTTTATTTTTTTAATTTTTATTTTTTAAAGGAAAGGTGCAGGCAGGAATGAAGGTGAGCAGGCAGGTAAGCAGGAATAGAGAGGAGGAATAAGCATATCACTTACTTTATTTAGTTGTTTATCTTGGTTCTTGTCCCTAGCCCTGGGTCACAAACTCTGATCCTGGGGATGCATGTGGACTATGCCAGCCAGAGCTGATGGACTTACCTGCTAGGCCACCAAGGCATGAGCACTGGCATTTAAAAAAAAAAAAAAAAAACTCTACAAGTAAAAAATAAAAAAAAGAAACAACCAAAATTATAAGCTATTTTGATGTAAATGCCTACCTAGGTGGGAACAAAAGCTTTGAACTATTGCTAAATTAAATTCCAAATTCTGTACACAACCAAGTATTGAGTAGTTCTCTTGCTGGTCACTACTTACGATGAATCTTTGTTTGGCATTGGCCATGCCTGTCCAGCTCATCCCTTCCCCAACACTGATGTTCAAACATTCCATGCTCACATTTACTTCTGTGCCCTCATTTGTGTTTTTTTCTTTGCCGCTTCAAAGAATGGATCCTGTCTTTCATCATTCAACTCAAGTATCCCCTCTTTTGTGGATATTTCCCCGGCAGCTTCCCTGTTCCTTGACTTTCTACATAATTTATAGTCTATATCATGATGAATTATATTGGGGAATATATCAGGTGGCTTATTATATTAGGTCCGTATAATTAACTAGAATAAAAAACTAACCAAAGAACAGGAACTATGTCTTTCACATTCATATCTTCCATAGCATCTAACATAATCATTATGTTATGTATGTTACTTCATTATGTGTGTTACTTCCTGCAGGAAGCCCTCCATGTCCTAGTTTTGGGTTAGATCTTTCTCATCTATACACCTGTGCCATTTCACTGTATTCTATTTACATTAGAAGCGCATTATAAATGTTTGTTTCCTTATATATTCCCTATAGATTGTAAACTGTGAGAACAAGGTCCACATTTATCTGGGTCTTCATTAACCCTCTAGCACTTAGCACAGATATTTGTATGTAGATGTGCTCAATACATATTTTTTAACTGACCAAGTAATTAATGATTTAAAAATATGTTTGGTTGAAACAAAGGGACCAAATAAAATCCATAACATCATAACATTTGGTTAACTTGGTATTAGGCACAATAGATAAACATAATTGAAACCTATTAATAAACCAGATAACTAGCACTTCATTGTATATTCAACGATATAGTTTTGCAGAAATTTTCTATGCATGGTTACTTTTCTTGTCTATAAAATGGAAGCTCCTAGAGCGCAAAAAATAGCATTTTTTTTTTTTACTTTACATAGTCTCTACCTCAGTGTTTCTTTATTTGATGTTGTTAAATGTAGTTTTAAAAAGAGCCTGTGTTATAACACATCTGCCCAGTGCTAAACATCTGCGGCTTCCAAACAAGTGCTGCATTATTTCAATGGTACCGGTGCACAGAGGTAAACACAGCCTTGGCGGGCCTTCCATAAAAGAAACTGTGTTTGCTTCCTTCATTAATTACTAATGGAGCATTAAGACATGAATGCTCCCGCAAGCCAAGTTGGATAATTCCTGGCACTTCAGGCCAGGGTGCTTGCAAAGGGAGAGACGTGTGTTGACACACCAGCGGCCATGCCCCGCAGCAAGCAGTGGTGACTGTGGTGCCAAGATTGTGTAAACCTGCACATTCATCCCCACCAGTGGCACCGATCGGTCTCTCTGACCTTTTGTAGGGTTGGGGTAAAGGTGGGGTGATAGATATGAAAGCCCAGAATGTCTCTGAAAACAGCTGCTACAGTACGACTTGGACAAACCATCAGAAAGACTCAAAATAAAAGCAGGCTTAACATCTTCCCAGCACAAAACAACAGGATGAGAATGGCCTTGTTGACAGAAGAAATATAAATGAAAATATGATATCTCAGTTTTTCACTTAACAGCCAATTACTAACACAGTTAAAATGAAGAATTTGCACTCTTGGGTATGTCAACTATTGAGAATCAAAATACTAAAGCAAAAACACTAAGAAATATCAGAGATTTACAAACACTTATTGGTAGGAATAGATGTTGACAGGTAGCAATCAGATTGTGATAGATCCAACAGATGAAACATGAATAAGGACATAAAGGAACACAATAATGTTGAATAATTGGCTTCAGTTAGTTGTTTATGGGTTATATAAAATCCACTGTATTTTAGAAATTGACATGGAAAAGTTAGAAAAATACCACCATTTTAAAATGCAGCAAATCTGTAGGCTACTTACTCTTATCACAAACAATTACATATAAATGTAAACAAAACAGCCCAATCATTTGGTGATGTCTGTATTTGGGGGGCCAGGAGAACTTGGAATTAGCAGAGGTAATATCATACTTTTAAGGATAAACTATAGTTAAACATAATAAATAAAGACAGGGTAATGCAGTCACCTCAAAGAGATAATATGATTCCCAGGACACTAAGATATAGCCATGATCCTACTGAATATATTAACATTTCCAAAGAAAAATGTACCATCCTAAAGGGAAACTGGTTCAGCCAAAAAAGATAAAGAAAGGAAGGAAGGACAGAAGGAAGGAAGGAGGGAGGAGGGAAGGAAAGGGAGGTGGCATTGTGTTTATTTTAGCCTGATTTTGGTTGTAATTTCATGCAAACTAAGGAAAGCACCTTTTGATTTTGCTTTGGCCCTTTGTGTCCAGGTCTGTGTGCAATTGTGTGTTAAGGGATTTGGGAGCACAGGCCCTCTGCAGCCCAAGAAAGCCAATGACAGCAATTCATTCCAAGAAGGTACTGGTTCTAGTGCTGGAAAAGTCAAGTTCCTGAACCTTATAGAATAATGAGGCTACACATAAGGAAAGTCCAAAAATGGGTGTGCACTGTATGTATAAGTAATGCGATTGATACTGTCAGTTGTTCTTACACACTGTTGTGCCTTGGTGCTCAGAGACGGTTTCGGTATGAATGAGGGCACTTAAATATCTGTTGAAAAAATGAAATAAGCAGAGGAAAGATTTATTTAATAAATGCTGGTGGGATCATTGGTTATTTTACATGAACTCAAACCCACAGCACGTTGAATAAAGAGTTAATTTTAAAAATAGAAAAGCTAAAAGAAATGGCCAAATGTTGGTAGTACTTCTGAGGGGGCAACAACTTTGCAAGTTTAGAAGGATAAGAAGAAATCACCAAGGAGAGTAACAGCTACAAATCCGACTGCATAAATATTAAAAACGTATGTTAGCAAAATATTATAATAATAACCAGAATTCAAAGTCAGAAGACACGGGACCATGTCTGTAGAAAATATGACAGCTAGAGGCCTGATATCTTTACTCTAGAAAATGTTTGTACAAATTGATAAGAGAAACACTCACATTCCAAGAACATAAATAGATAACTCACAAAAAAGAAGTTAAAATTAGTAAATAAGCACATGGGGAAATATTCTAGCAGTAATCAAAGACATTCAGAATAAAACAGTAAATTTTCTTGGAGCCTTTGAATTAGCCAGAAAACATTAAAAAATATTTTTATAAAACCTAGGGCTGGTAAGGTGTTATAAAAATGGTCTTCTCATATCTTACTAACACTCGTGTATAAACTATACCTCCTTTTTGGACAAGAGTTTGGCAACTTAATATAAAAAGCCATGAAATATTTATAGTTTTTGACCCAGTAATTTGACTTCTGGGAATCTATCCTGAGGCAAATTAATCCAAAATATGGAAAAAATTAAATGCCTAAGAGTAAATTGAGAAACACTAACAGTTCCACAATGGGGGAATGATTAATATGTTATGGTAGAGCCACTGAATAAGATACTCATAGCCATTTGTAATTATGGTAATAAAGACCCTGCAGCCACATGGGAATATGCTTGTGTTTTAACACTAAATGAAAATGAATGAACACTTATTCATAAAATAATATGCAGAGGGGAAAAGATTGAAGTAAACACACCAAACTTTCAAGCGGCTGATCTAGAATGGCAGGAAGTCGGTGAATTTTTCCTTATCTACTTTGGTCGGTTAGGTATTATCGTTTAACTTGTTCCCATACCCATGTGCCAATTGCCCCCCCTGTTTTTCTCCCATATCCCATCCCCAGAAGACCTCACCAAATGAAATTCTCCCTCCTCTGGGCCCCCAAAATTCTGTATTAACATTTCTCTTATAACACACACTTAATATCTTCTTCAGGGAGATGACAGATGACGTCTGTGTTTCTACAACTCAATTTTTAATCCCCTCAAGGGTTGGAGCTCTTTCTTTTCCTCTCCTACCACACAGCGCGCAGTGCTTTGCCTGCATGGTGTGCCTGAATGGATATGAGTTGAAATGGATGTCAGTGCACTGACATGAACAACTGCTTCCCTGGCAGGTGGCGCTCATGAAGGGCTGCAGCACTTGGGTCCCTTTGGCAACATCCCTAACATCGTGGCAGAGCTGACCGGTGACAACATTCCTAAGGACTTCAGTGAAGATCAGGGCTATCCAGACCCTCCAAATCCCTGTCCCGTGGGGAAAACAGGTAATAGACATGCCCTTGGATTCTCATGGACAGTAGGGACTCTAGGAAGCATTTTGAAATTCCGTGTCATCTACAAATATCCTGAGAAAGAGTAGTTGTATATTCTGATGAGACCTTATGTATTTGTAAGTAGATTGGAAAAGGAAATTTGTTCTAGAACCCTTGGGTGAGTTCTGGCGTTCAGATACACCTACTGTCAAGGCTTTATCTTCTGTCTTTCTCCCTTTTTGGGAACTGATGCTCTATTTTTTTTTGTACTTGCGACACTTTTAATAAAAAGGGAGAATTCGCTATATCTTTATTTTTTATATTTTATTTTTTGCCTTTTCTCTGATACAGTTGCTGCCCGGGTTGGGTGTCTTTAGACTGGCGATTTCATTTGCTGGTTATCTATGTCCATTTGTTTACCATACTTCTCTTTACAATCAACATTTCAACTATGTCCCAAGTTAGCATCTATACTGAAATAGTCTTTGGGGTCCAAAGGTGGCATGAAAGAGAAGGGGGCTAGTAAGGTAAGAAACTGATTAAGAAAACAGGTTGAAACTTCCCTTGATATCTGTGCATCCCCCCACTTTCCCGCCCTCCAATGCTAACGAGAATGGGGAGTGAGCGCACTTCACCTCTTTGGGTTTCGTGCGGCTTACCTTGGTGGCTAGGAGTGTGCCTTTAGACTCTGATTAACTGAATTCGAACCCAAGGCCAAGAATCTGACCTTGAACACGTTAATTACCTACTTTGCCTGTAAGCTACCTCAGCTGCAAAATGGGAGTTGTCTTAGAAACTAATGGAAATCATCCAGTTTAAGCACTTGGCCCACTACCTAGCTCCAAGCTCATTCAATGTCATGCTATTATATCAGTTTTGCCACCAGTAAATAATGCATCTCTCTCATTAGACTTGTGATAACTTCTACCACCAGAGTAGTCTTTTCCCTCAAACTTAATAGCAATAATAGGTGGTATTTATTTTCTCTTCTTTGCTTATGTGGAAACTGACACTTAGAGAGTAATTTACCCAAGGTTATCCACGCAGCAAGTAGCTGAACCAAGATTTAAGCCCAGGTTTTCCAGATTCTGGACTCTGTGCTTAACTACTGTGATACATTGCCTTGCTCTGAAAATTGTGATAGCCTGGACTCTTTAGCGTTCCTTAAACAGAATGCAGGCTCTCCCTGAAAGAGGTTGTCTCTGAAAGGTATTCCTTCTTTCGCTGAGGGTGAGGTCTCTTTTTCCTGTGGAGCACACAGTCTCCATCATGGGATGGAGCAACCAAAGTAGTTGCATGGGACAAATCAATCTGGGGATGCTGACCAGGACTGCAAGAAAACCCGAATCACTGCTCAGAGCCACCTACTTCAGTTACGTGTGCTTGTTTGGAGGGCTTTGGCTGGGTAGGAAGAAAGACCAATTCCAAGTTTGAAGAGCAAGTGTCTCCAACAGGATTTGCTTACATTGATTAGATGTAATGTAGTGCAGTGGTTCTTAAAGTGTGGTCCCAGGACAAGCAGCATCAGCATTAGCTGGAAACTGTTGGAAATGCAAATGTTCAGGTCCTGCCCTAGACTTATGGAATCAGAAACCCCGGGGGCAGTACCCTATAATCTGGATTTGAACCTGCCTTCTATGTGGTTCTGGTGCATTTTAAGTTTGAGAACCCCCATTATAAAAGATTGGGAAAAGCACTAGAGTTCATGAGATCTGAGGTCTCTCTTAACTACGTATTATCACTTTACTACTCTGCATCTTAATCTCTTCCTCTGTAAAATGGGAGACATAGTCCGTGCCTTTAAAAACCACACAATAGAGTTCCAGCTCATCCAGGGCCCGGGAAATACAGATCTGTGTAAGCCAACACTGGTTCTCCGCATTTAGGAACTCTGGGAGCAGGCAAGGTGAGCTGAGGAGCTCGGTAAAACCAGGCCCTTTCTTGTCACAGATTGTCTACCAGTTCCTTTGCTCTCTTTTGGTTGAGTTAACATACTTCTCATTGTTTGTTCTACCAGAATTTGTATTCCAAAAAAGAAAGAAAAGAAAATTGCTTGCTAAATTTAGCTATTACTTATAAGAAATTGCTAGAAATGTGCCTCACTGCAAATCATGAGACTGCACAGTCCAACGGTCCAAGAATACAACCTCCTGTGCAGGAGCCTCCTCAGCCCCGACAGAGCAGCAGAACACAGAGTCATTCCTCTGGGTTAAGATGTGAATTCCAGTGTGCATTTTCAGGCCCTAAGATACCTTCAGTTCCCAGAGCTGGGCTTTATCTCTCCATCTCAGTCTGGACCCACTCAGAGGCACTTGAGAAACAGTTATGAAAAGGCTATAAAGCTGCCATATGCAGATTGCCTGAACTTTTTTGATTTGCTGTTCCTTTCCTACATGTTAATTACTAGAGATGAAGAAGTTAGATAAACAGCTTAATGAAAAGTGGAGAGACATGTTAGAGCCACATTAGAGCTTGGTCCAGAATGCTAATGACTTCCACGCTAGCTTCATGCTGTTAAAAGCTGCGACTGGGAGTTTCAAGCTGCTGGATGGCTTCAAGGTTGTCTCAAGAGACTTGATTACCTGGCTGATTGTATCAGACCCCATTTAGCATCGACTTTGATGCCTCATTGTCCCTTCGAAAAGGAAATCTTTCCTCCTCCTAACCCTGCCCAAAATTCACAGTCCCTCTTTTGATTTTTAAGCTGTAGTCTAAAGCATATTTGAGACATTAAAAATGACTCATTTTTGACACACCCTAGTGGAATAGGGATTAGGTCCACCACCTCCAGCCAAGTGAAGTCCACTTACATCCCAAGGACCCAGGTTTGCGTCCGGGGGTCAGGGAGAACAACCAAGATGAACTAAATAAAATAGAGTAGGGCATTTTTGCCTTCTCTCTGCCTGTCTGCCTGCTCACCTTCATTTCTGCCTGCATCTTTCCTTGAAAAGAAAAAAAAAAAAAGACTAATTTTTACAATGATAGGGTTTAGGTAAGAGCAGCAGCCAAGAGGGATAGCCTTTCTGCCTTTGATTGGAAGACATGCTTTATTTCAAGAACAGCTGTAGAATAAATGTATTTGTAGGAAGGTGGTACGAAGTGAACTGAAACATTCAGCAAACCTATTAGTGTCAGATGCTTTCTCTGTGATCACCTCCCTTCCCCACAGCAACCCTGTAAGGTACGTGTTTGATTATTTCCAATTCATCGATGAATATGTGAGCTTGGAGAGACTAAGTCAACTTTCCCAAGGAATGAAACCATCTGTCACTTAGGACTTGGTGTTTGAAACTTGAATTCTGGGCTCCTGATGCCATGCTTACCCCATTACTACAATGCACAACATCAAGTACGGTCTAGTGATGGTTGTTCTTCTTATAAAATGTACTTTCTCCAAGAAACTGAAATGATATCTAAAGAGCTCACTTGAGAGAATACACAGTAAATCACATGAAAATGGAAGTATATGAAAGAATGCTTGTTATTTCTACAAGAGATAAAGCTTTTATAGTGATTTAACACAGGGGCAGGGTGCGGTGGGGACTGATGGTTCACTAACCCAGAGCTGCCATCCTTCATCTTGGTACTTGAGATTGACAGTTCTCCTGGTCACAACAGGTAGCATGTAGACCAGCATTTGTGGGTGGAGGCTGAGGGTGGAGGGAAGGAATAGAGGATCATCTAGGAGGTCTTCATGGGCCAGCCCTGGGAGAAGCATACATCACTTCTGCCTACATTCCATTCCATATGCCGAATTCAGGCATATGACTCCACCTGATTGCAAAGCAAGGACAGGGAATTAACTGTGTGCCAAGTTGAAAGGGAAGTGGGTTTGGACAGCAGCCAACCCGTCTCTACCACAGATAGAAGAAGGAGGAGGAAGGAGCCTGGGAGGACCAGTCCCACCCAGCAGGGAGGCTTCCAGAGGGAAAGTGATTTAAAACAACTGATGTGAATAGAGTCTGACCTCTGGAGGTTTGGTTGTTTTTAATAAATTAACTCTTAGAATAACAATAAAGGTCTTGGCCATTCCTCAAAAACCTTTTGCTTTTTACCCGCTGCTTTGTTTGTAGCAGATGATGGGTGTCTAGAAAACACCCCTGACACAGCAGAGTTCAGTCGAGAATTCCAGTTGCACCAGCACCTCTTTGATCCAGAACATGACTATCCAGGCTTGGGCAAGTGGGTAAGTCCAGTCTTAATTATTAGTAGATGTTACACTCCAGTACTCTGAAAGTACTGATGGCAGAGATGAACAAGGTGGGTGGGAAGAGAAGAAAACGTGTTTAGAAGCTGATTTTGCAGAAATCTCTGTTAGAGAAGGATTTCGAGTAATTACTATTCCACACCACGCTCATGTGTCCAGGGTACAGTGTACCAACCAACCCATCTGAACAGTTAACGATCTGAGTCAATCTCATCAGCTGTCGTCTCCACTGGCTTCTCCTCAGGTCTGCTCCATAGCTTGCATCATACCACACACATATCTCACCAGTGTTTCATGTAGTCCTTATAGGTTTTTGCATGCAGTTTCCATATGATTTTTCAAAGCATACTGAGCAAACCTCATCTCTGTACTGAGAGAGATGACCTCCGCAAAAACAAGGGGGAAAAAAAGATGCCAACCACTTTGAAACAAACATGTAGTTCTGCTTTATGAGAAGAAAAGTTCCAAATGTGTAGCAGTGAACTGGCTGCCAGTGCCGGGCGAGAGTCTAGAACTGTCAGTTAAGGACTTTGTTTATAAGCACTTGGAAAGAGAAATCATGACTACTTGGCATAAGTCTGCTAAAAACAAGTTTTGTCAATCTAATTGTATTCTGCTTGTCAGCATTGTTCATTTACTTGCCAACTTGATGAAGGACATGAAGTGAGATGGTACATTTGGACATCAGCAAAGTATTTGATGAGATCTTTCGTGATCTCTTATTGGAAGAAGTAGAGAGATACTGCCTAAATAAGAGAACAGCACCCACAGGGAGATTGTTAAAGAGACCGTGTCAATAGGGAGGGAGATTTCACGTGGTATCCTGCATGTCTTAGCCTACCCCACTCCATATTTTTATAAATGTTTACAATAAAAAATATAGAACATGTACTTATCAGATTCTCACAGGATGACACAGAGTTGGCAGGAAAAGCACTGAATGACAGAGTTGGAAGTCGAGAAGATCCCAACAGGCTGGGACAATGAGCCAAACAAGATGACACTTGAATAAAATATATCTATGTTCCTATGGGCGGGTTGATGTGATCAGTGCTGAAGCCATGTGAGACAATGTGGAAAAATACTAAGGAGTGTTAATTTCTATATAAGTGGATGGTAATATACCAGGGGAATACATGAATGAATGCGTGAAAGAGCAGCTTCCCCTAACTGCCTTAGCCATTTTAAAGCTCTCGATCCCTTCTCAGCTCATTGCTGGCAGCTGACTTTATTTCCTATTTTACTGGGATTGTGATAGTCTCAGGCCTACACCCTCTCTCTTCATTTTATACTGTTTTAAAGAGAGATGTCCCTCCGTATGACCACTTTCATTTTCAATCATCTTGCTTTATTTAATATTACACGGAATCGGTTCCCTCTTCTCTTCAACATGCACGTTTCCCATCTTAAAACTACAAAACAGCAACACACTCTACATTCATTTTGCTTCCTCCAGTGTGCATTCCCCTAGTTCTCATCTTTTTCATAAGCCGTTCTGTTAGAGAGAATTGCTGTGTGGAGCCTTTTTAAAGCCCACTAGTAGAGTTTCAGCGTGTTGAATGACATGAATCAACATCTCTAGGATCTTGAATAGGAGACTGAAAGTATGAATGTCTTTCCCAAAAGAAGTTATTCTGGTGGCAAATTGAAGGATGAAATAAGGAGAGAAGAGATAACACGTGGAGCAGGGGTAGACATTCTCATGTAGGCACTGAATATACTGCATGAAAATGAATCTCACCAACATGATGAGATTCTAAGATATTTCAAAGTGGACCTGGAACTGATGAGAACTGGTATATCAAATTGGTACTGCATATGGAGCAAAGAAGAGCTGTGTTGGGCATCTATGATATGGATATGGCATGAACTTTTCCTTGAGAGAAGTCTTAAAGGAAAGAAGGGAAGAAGAGTGGTGGGTGGGAGGGAAAGCATGGAGCAGAGAGACAGAAGGGAAGAGTAGAAGATCACGAAGGAGCACTGGAAACAATCCATAGGAAATGGGCAAAAGCATTACCAAGCACAAGCAAGGCTCAAGTTCAACAAAAAAGAATTAAAAGATGTCAAGTCTGCTTCCTTTCAGGCTACATGCAGTTGCCTGATATATAACTGTCACTAAGACATGGTTCTGGTCATCAAAGAGGTTATAGTTTTGTGGTTGAAATAAGGTGCATCAAATTTAAATGAACTCCACTTAGCGCTGTTCAACTCCACATTCTAGCTATAAGCTGTAAGCGCAATTTCTGATGAAAATGGAAGTAAAGGGTAGAGGACGATCCTGGACTGAGGACCTCACTGCTGGTTGGTACAACTGCCACTGAGGACATTGAAGGTGCTAAAAAGGAAGCTCAGAGTCCTTAGTGAGAAGGTGCCCAGCATGACTGGTGGACTGAAAATGAGAGACAGGAAGCAAGACAGGCCTTTAAAATGTCTAGCAAGGGCAGAGAGCCCAACCAAGGAAACTTCCTTCTAGTCAACTTTCTTCTCTCCTTGAAAACAGTTCTGATTTTGCTCACCAAGTCCCACTCACCCCCAGCAATCTGGTAAGAGGCCAACCACCATCCTTCATTTTCTTTGCTTCTTTCTATAAATACTGATTTACTTTCTACCAGTCATTCCCACTCTTTGTCTACACCAGAGTATAAGTCCAGTGGTTGGAGCCCCATGTAAAAAGGAGGCACTATTACAGATCAATGACTAGAAATCATGTTTGCACACCTTTTATCATCTATAATGATGTTGGTTTAAACCTAAGTTTCCTTCATTTATTTTGTAATTACCACTTCACAGTAAAACATGATTCATTCAATCTTCATATGAAAGTGTGAACTGAGTCTGTCTTGCTTCTCTAAACAGGGGCCCACAAGCCTTTCTTAGTGTTTATATAGAATGATGATTTCAAACTTGTCTTAAGCTCAATCTTCCTATAAGTTAACAAAGTAATTATATTTCACAATAGAATTTCACACAAGACCCTGATTCCTTATTTGCCAAAAGCGCTTCCCTGTTTTTGACATTAGCTGGAGCTGAGCTGACTGTTTAGCAGTGATTCATGTATTATAAATATCAGCGTCTGTCTTGTTTCCTGCATTTCTCTTTCTTTGTTAATACATCAAGAAAGAGCTATTAAATGCACCTCATATGCCTTCCAGGTCCTGTGTTAGTGATACAAATCCAAAGATGAATAATAATTGTAATTGTATGTTATAATACAAGTATTAATGTTTATTGAGCACATACTATGTGCCAGATACAGTGCTCCCTACTTTACATGAATTATCTCAGCCAATCTGCCCATCCCTTTTACCTTCATATTATGGATGAGAAAATACTATCATAGGGAGTTGCAGTAGCTTGCCCAACATCACAGAGCTAATGATTGGCACAGCTGGGATTTGAACATCTGACTCCGGAGTTCTTTAAAAATCGAATAAATTCCGTATCTTTTCATGGCTTGTAGTTCATAATATGTTCCATACAGCAGTCCTATCAAGTCCTCATTAGGCCTGGTTGCCTTTTGGACCCGTGTGTACCCCCAGGATTGAGAGGCTAGAACTAAAGGCTGACTAAAGTTGATATCAGTCACCCCTTTCCTCATGCATCAACTGCCAGATGTTACTCACATAGGGAAAAGTTATCTCCAAAAGCAAATGTTTCTCCTTTCCAAGTGCTGTTCACATCTTTTCATTGGCAGCTTGGGTCATTAGAGGGGGCTGGTTTGTAAGCTTCTTATATTTGTCAATCTCTGCCTTTAAATACGATCACAATAAGGGCTAACCAGGAATGACCCAGTCACTGTCACAGAGGGGTGGGACTGTGTCATCCTTCGAATCCTAACCCTGCTCCTAGGGAAACAGCATTTTGGAGAGAAACACTTGTCAGACCTTTCACAATTTTTTTTTTTTTTTTGAGTGAAGGCTCTTAATAGGCTTGAGGTGCTCCAGGACCCTTCTTAAGGAGGTTCATTTAACGCTTCTGCCTTTACCCAGTGGGAGTGCTATGGGACTCTGTCACAGCTAATTGGCTGTCCCTTCAACCAACACCTGCCCCACCGTCCAATGGCACCAGCTCTCAGGATCCTGCACACTCACTCCTGATCCAGCAGCAGACCACAGTGGTCCCCACGGAGAAGCTTCTATCCCAGTCCCTTTTTCCCTTGGTCCCCTCCACCATCTCTGGCTTCCACAGAAAGGCAACTACAGATAAGAAAACAGGAATAAGCTTCATCATCCATATTGGCATTCCTCAAGGGAATGACCTTTCTCCCTTTTCATATGGAATTGATCCGTTCCCCAAGAGCACAAGAGATGGAGTCTGTAGTCAGCACTGGCCTTTGGGGCAGTGGCAGCTGCTTGACTCCCTGGGGAGACTTCCCTGCGGAGTGGAAGTTGGGCAACAGAAATGCATCAATGGTGAGGGGGGCGTGTAAATTTGCATGAATATGACCATTGTGAAGTTCATTCTCAGCATTTGTCATTTTCATTTCCACATCTTACCAGAACTCTGTCATCTATACCTCCTTCCCCCCACCTTTTTAAGGTCAATGTCGGGGTATTTTATTTAAAGACGAATCACCTCTCCTATACATGATTTCCCTGCTAATTAAAAAAGATCAAATTATAAAGGAACACAAGTAAAGTCCCCCCATTCTCCATCTCCCATTCTGCCTTCAGGTTAAGTGTTCTGTCTTTCATAATCCTGATAGAAGGGAAATCTGTTGCGCATGTGTCTGACATTCTAGCTCATGTAAGTCCACTCTGTGTTTGAAAGGCAGCTGTGTGTGGAAACACTTATACAAACTGTGGTAACAGAGCCCGTTTTTCCCCCAACATAACTTTCCTTCTGCCAAGGAGTTTTTTGGCAGTTTTTAAAAGGTTCACTCTATTAAAAATGTTATAGACCAAATGGTTTTCCAATTGTCTTGACTGGGGGCACTGACTTAAGCCACAGGAGGAAAGGTTGCAGAAGTCAGAATGTCTCGTTTATTTACATAGAGGATTGTTCCCAATAGTCCAACACTGCTCTAGAGAACAGTTTATGTGCACAGCTCATAAAAGGGGGGTGAGATACAAAAGTCAAATGAGATAAAATTGTTTATTTTAAACAAAGGCTGTTCAAAGTGAGGAGACGGGTTTCCAGCACCCCTCGTGTTTCAGAATGTCATCCTTTCCTGTTTATATGATTGTTGATGACATGGCTGTGCCCCAGGGTATTGCAGAGAACTTTATTAAAAGCTACACAACCAGCAGCTTTTCTCTTGTGGTCTATCTTTCTGACACGACATTCCTTTCATCTAGTTTGTTTCCAAAATATGTGTATGCAAATATCCAGGGGACACACCAAGTGTTGCTTTTAAAATAGATGTTGGCCAAATTTGATCCATACTTCTGCATTTGTGTTTTCTTTTCTCCAATCTAGAACAAGAAACTCCTTTATGAGAAGATGAAGGGAGGACAGAGACGAAAGCGGAGGGTAACATACTACTGGCCGGGCTGTTGTTGGGATGCGGGGAGCTTTCTGAGTCAGGAGGTTGGCAAGCTGTCACCTCGATTGTTGGAAAGTAGCAGAATCCTTTTCCAGGAAGACCTGGGAGAACTGGGGTCCCCTGTGCTGAAGGCCATGCCTGAAAAAGCCTCCCTTGTTTTCTGCAGTGGCTTCTCTAAGCTTTTAGCACATGATTTTCAGTGGATGCCAGGTTTGTGGGGATTCCATCCCCAACATCTTTCAGAAGATGTGTGTTTCATATCCCTCCCATGAGTGTAGAAACGCTGGGAGTCTGTCAGTCTGTCCTTAAAGGGTCCGAAGGCCAGTAGGGGAAACTGCTCACACCTCAGCAACAGTTACAGAAAAACACAAGACAGACCAAGGAAGTGCTATCTACATTCTCCAGGCAGTAAGTTTGGAAGGAATATGGGACATAAGAAGAGACAAACGCTGTTGAATGAATGAATAAGGAGGAGGTGATATGTGTGTGTGTGTGTGTGTGTGTGTGTGTGTGTGTGTGTATTCCAGATATTGGTGAAATCATCTGGCATTTGGCTTTCTCCTAACTCATTACACTCAGTAAAATACTCTTAAATTTCTTTTGTATCATCTCACATGTCAAGATTGCACCTTTCCATGGCTGAGTTGTGTATATACAACGGAATACTCCTCAGCCACAAAAAGGTGCGATCTTGCCATGTGAGATGACACAAAAGGAATTTATGGGTATTTTGCTGAGGGAAATAAGTTAGAAGGAGAAAGCCAAATATTCGATGATTTCACCAATATCTGGAATACAGAAAAAATGCAAATGAACTGATAGGATAAAATTAGAATAAACCTGTTGGGACAACAATCTGGCATGGCCAAGAATAGATCTACTATAGATCTAGTATATAGATATAATAGATTTACTAGATCTATTATATATGATTGCTGGCTTCTGTGTTTAGGGCACGCTTAGTTATTAACCATCCCAGGCTGCTCAAGGGGAACTTTGGGCTGGGAGCTCCACGTTTACCTTAGTAGGCTTCCACATGTAAAGATGAACATAGAATTTGCTTTGGATTTCCAATACTATTTTTTTTTTTTTAAGGAAAGATGTAGGCAAGAATGAAGGCAAGTAGGTAGGCAAGCAGGAAGAGAGAGGAGGAAGAAACATTATTTATTTTAGTTATTCATCTTGGTTGTTCCCCCAGCCCCAAGTCTTGAACCTGGGTCCTTGGGGTGTATGTGGACTATGTCTGGTGGTCTTATCTGCTAGGCCACCAGGGTGGCCATTCAATACATTTTATGGACTCAAGATTTAAAAAATCATCAATATCCTTGCTACTAATCCATTGACGTCTTACTACACAGAAGTACCTAGCTACTTATGATCTCTTTCTGTTCAGATAGAGAAAAAAATCAAGAATTCTGCTCTTACATAGCAAAGTGCTGCCAGATAGTAACCATTTTAATTTAAATATACAAACCAAACCATGTATCTAAGATTACTTACTGTCTATTTAAAATAGCAAGCACCTGGATAACATTTGGGAATCTGGACAGTGATGATTTTTTTGTAGAATGATTTGGGCCTGTTATGATTCATCCCTTCACCTGTCAGAATGTGCAAGGAAATTTCCAGATGTCAAACTTGAGTTCCATTCCTTCTCTTTTGGAGAATATCTGCTTACTCTTCAAAAGAGTCATGACGGACATTGTCCCACAAACAGGAGAAACCTACCTGTGACCTGACCTGCCTTACTTCTAGGGGATTTGTGTAGGGTGATAGCTGATCTTTTGTAAACATAACTTCTTTATTTTTCTTCATTGTTGGAGGCAACTTTAGTGAACAAATATCTTCCTTTTTTTCCTGATTTTTCAATACCATGTTGTACAGCTCCAATCACTAGTTCAGATCTAAGCCTCAAAAAATAGATTATGTATTAGAACAGGAATGGAAAAACCTTGACTCATTCAGAATACCAAAAGCAGAAAGAGATTTCAGACTACTGAGACGAGTCAAAAATAAAGGAGCCTTGGGGTGCCCTGGTGGCCTAGCAGGTTAAAGCAGGCGCAGTCCACATACATCCCAGTGGTCCCAGGTTCAAGACCCAGGGCCGGGGAAACAACCATCGATGAACAGCTGAATAAAATAAAGTTGCTTCTACCTCCTCTCTCTGCCCGCCTGCCCTTGACTTCATTCCTGCTTGTATCTTTTCTTAAAAATAAATAAATAAATAAAGATAAAGGAACCTTTAGTATATTTTCCTTCTTTCCTTTAACTTTTGAATTTGGTCAAGGGAAGGTGGAAATGATTGCAAAAGCCCCTGATGAGTTCTCTGTAGTGGCATTCTGGGATGGAAGAATCAGTCACACAGCAGGGCCATCTCTAACCAGTCTGCAAATGCTAATTCCCACTTGGTTCTTCTCTGTTATCTTCTTGAGAACAGTCTTCTTTTAAAATAATTTCATGTATTTGGGATTCTTTCTCCTGTCTAATTATGGTCAGAATAATTCTCTTTCATATGAGGCATCATGTCTCAGTTAATGGTGGGAATTCATTACCTAGTTCAGTCTAAATCTTTGTGTCAAACAAAGGGTGGGGGTGGCCTACTGCATCTAATAAAGAATTTTATAGCGGCATGAAAGACACAATTAAACACATCTGTTGATCAGACACTGTCCACTGAGGCCCTGATCCGTGCCTTGGAATAATTATTTGACAGTTGGTAGGTGCCACCGTTACCTGGCTAACCCAGTAGACCAGACAAAATTCTCGTTCACCCTTTTGGTGAGATATCTGTATCTGAGATTCATATCTAATACCAAACCATGTATTTTTTTTTCAGAGTGTCAATCCATATCTACAAGGGCAGAGACTGGACAATGTTGTTGCAAAGAAGTCAGTCCCCCATTTTTCAGAGGAGGACAAGAATCCAGAGTAAAGTGAAGATGCTGCTGAAAGCCCATGCCGCCTATTAGGCCTCAGTGTTATGTGTACATGTTATCATTAGCGCCCCGTGAAGGGCAGCATGTTTCTCATTTAGACAAAGACAGATGAAAAGCAGCTGTATTTTGATATTGCCTTCACCCCAATAGCTCCGCTTTCTGCTAAATTAGAAGAACTTTTGTTTTTGAAATGTGGGTCTGCAATGAGCATTACAGTCAAAGTGTGTGTGTAAACTACCATCAAAAGCAAAACTATGAATGCCATGTCTTCAGCTTTCTTTCAGTTTAAAATGGTGTTTGGGGCTGGACTGTTTGGACAAGTCTTAAAAAGTTGGTCTTTGACTCTGATGATGTAGTTCATCTAGCTCTTGGCTGTTGTCACAATAAAGGATGCACTCATGAGAGGGGGCCGACACGTTTCACTGGCTGCATCTTAATAAATGTGTATGCAAGCACCAGTATGTGGAGTTTGTTCATTTTTAATTTAAATTCCTTGGCTTACTAGAACAGCCTGGCAAATACAATCCTATCTGGCCTTAACAATAGTACTTCGAAATAACTAGGGCCCTTATTATTGTCCCCATTCTACATTGGGTGGGACTGAGACTCAGAAAGCTTCCACAAAAGCTAAAAGTGTCAGAGTCAGTGCAGACTAAGGTCTTCTGACTTTGAGTTACTTTATTGATTCAGCAAATATTGGGTTTCTGCCATTTGCCAGGCACAGGACTGGGCTCTGGGGGCGGGGGGGGGGGGGGGCAGCGAGGTCTCAGACTGACATCCCTGAGGCGCTCAGGCAGCAGAGCATACAATCCAGGTCTCTCCGTGAGCTCTGATGAGGCCAACCAGCTCTACTCCACTCTTAAAGTTTGTAATGGCTGATGCATAAGGATTCTCCTGGCTGTCTCTGATGAGGTATGCAGATGTCTCTCAGCCGTGTTTTCTCAAGTCAGAAAACCAATTCAGTGAAATCAAATCAGGTCAGGAATCAGTTCACTGGTAAGATCTGCACTCTTTGCAAGTCCTCATGGTAAAGGAGATAATCTAAGACTTTGATATTATTGACATCAATATCCTCATCTCTAAGAAGGGAAGAGCAGTGGGAAAGCATTAAGGGAGAAAGACTGTTGGCAGCTTTAATGAAGGCACTTTAAGTATCAGTAATTTGTCTAACAGAAACCACTTGACCGTGAGTCTGCTATCGCTTGTAAAAATCAAGAAAAATATTGGCACCTTTCTGACACAGCAGGTATTTTTCCTAGAAGAACAATCAGCAGGCAGTTTCTCTGGATCCCAAGGTATGATCTCAGAAGCCCCCTTCTCACTTGATTTCAAAAGATAGCTCCTTCACATTCTAGAGATACAGAACTGGGAGACTGCAGAGGTGGTCTATTCTAGGAATTCTGTGTTTTGCAGACATTTTGGTTACATTTCTTAAAAGTTCTCGCTCTTAGAATGAAACAAAGGATATCACCTTCTTGGAGAGAGAAATAATAACCAAAGACAGATGTGTTGAGGTCTTGGGAAGGAAGCATAGGTAAGGTCACTGACTGTGTCAGTGTTTCACCTGTTTGCTTTCAATGTGCTCATACCTCATCCGATCGTCCTCTGAATGCAAGTTGGGTTTCCCAGGCTTCCTTGTCTGCTGACTTCTTCTAAGGTGAGATCATGAGGACAAAGGAAAAGGGCAGAGAATGTGAGAAACAAGATAATTTTCTCTCCCTGTCTCCTGACAGATCTACTGGGTTTCTAGTCTTTGGGAGCTAAGCCTGGTTCCCAGCACCCCAGGAATGTCCCCTCCACTTAGCCCCATCCCTGCTGTTTAAGGGTTGATGACTTCTGCTGTATTGTTAATGTCTGGTTTAGTTCACCCACCATTTTTTGGCTTCCTGCCTCTTCTATCACCTATGTAGCCATTTTTCTATATTAAATTTCCTCTGTTTGAAATCCTTAGAATGTTTTTTTCCTAGTTGAACTCTGATAGAATAATCCATGTGGGGAATCAAGAATTAAGTTATATGAGAAATACTCATATACTCAGAATACTCAGCATAACCACTGTGGGGAATAGAATAGCATTTCTTGAGCTTTAATGTGAATATAATTAACTTGAAGATAAAATGCACACTCTGCTATAGTAAATCCAGGCTGGGTCCAGGTAAAGTCTTAGATTTCATATTTTTTTAAATGTATGTAGTTGTGATCTTGTGTGATGCACAGGTTCTCTATGAGGTTCAGTTCTTACCTTCAATTTTTTGTTGGAATTAAAAGATATTGCATTTCTTATTATTATTTGTTTTTGCCATATAGCCATGGGTCTTGAACCAGGTCCACAGTTTTCATTATCTAAGGGGAGCTTGCATTTCTTACTAGTGCCTGGACAGCATCTTGAGCAGCACAGAGATAAGGAATTAGGAAAAGGTGAATCAAAGTAAGTGAACTGCACCAACACCGGTTGAACTACTCTGAACTGTAAGGACTTGGTCAGCATTATCTAGAATCTTTACCCAGTCAGTCTCAGCACCTTGAGAAAAGTAGATAGGGCAGACATGAGAGTGAGTCTATGGCAGACATCAGAAAGTCAAAGTTTATGAAACACTGGAGAAAGCAACACTGAGATGTTCCATTAAAGATTTAAAGTTTTCTAAGTGGTCAAGCAGACTCATGATCTGGGAGGAGCCAAAAGAATGAATGAAATGGCGCACCCTGGTGGAGCAGGGGTTGGGTCTATTGCCGCCAAAAGATGCAGGTCACACACCTCTAAGTGGGAGTGTCCCAGGGGTCCTGGGGAAAGCAACCCATGTGAACAAGTAAAGTGGAAATGGAATAAATGACTCTTCTTCCCTTCTTCCTCTCTCTTCCTGCCTGTACCGTCCCTTAAAAAAAAAAAAAAGAATGAAATGATATGGACCAAAATAAACTTTGAAAAGTATAAAGGAAAAAGAGAGAGAATGGTCAGAGTTGGAAACTGACTTTGGATTCTTGGGAAGAAAAAAATTCAAGTGGCAGTAGATTATGTCTCCATTGTGGCAACTTTAGAGAGACAGTTAGAATCGAATGGAACTTTAGATCAAGGGGACGCAAGGAGGTAGAAAAACCATGAGGTCAGGCAACAAAAGACAGAATTGTGAATGGGAATTAGAGGAGAAGGTCGGGTAGCAGACGTTGTACAAAGTCAGAGCTGCCCCACAGGTGTATAGCGTGTGGGGTAAACAAAGGCATCTGACACTAACTGGAATTCTGAATGTCTATATGTATATGGTATTTTATTATGTGTGTTTCTTTTTCTTTTGAAATTCAAGATTCTCAAAGGGATCTGTGACCTCTAAAGTTTAGAAATCACTACTGAGTGTAGTATGACTTATGTTGGCAGTCACTAATAACATAAAAGTTTGTCTTATGGGGAGGAACACTTGGTGATTTGATGGAGGGCAAATGCAACTAATTGAAATATAACTAATAAGTGGGGAACCTATACATAGGAAATTATTTTAATATGTAGAATAATTACTACAATAAAAATAAATTAAAAGAATCTCTTTAAAAAAGTTTGTCTTGAGAGACTCTTGAGAAAGAAGAAAGAGGGTGGAAAAAACTAGTTCTCTTAGGTCAATTTCAAAGAGATTGTAATGGTCAATCATTGTCAATGGCTTCTGGATCACTGGGTGAGAGACCAAGTAGTTAATTCCTAATGGACAGATCAGGCTGGCAGCACCTGAACCCACTGATCCATGAGATAAAAAAAGAGAGAGAGAGAGACTGAAAATTGAGCTTCCTGTTGTGATTAATATCAAGCATTATCAATGAAATAGTCTTACCAAAACAAGCTAACCTGAACCTCTTGGTTCAAGTCCCTGCTAATAGAAAGCAGAGAAAGTAGAAAACATGTTAAATGTACCATTGGGAAAGTCACCAACATCCAAAATTGGGAAGACTCCACAGGACAGGGTTAACCCCTCCCTTCCAAAAAAAGATGCAAAATAATTAAAGCTTTTTGGTTTTGGTTTTTGTAGGAGAAAGGTGCCAGCAGGGATGACAACGAGTAGGCAGGCAGGAAGAGAGAGAGGAAGAAACATACATTTAGTTGCCCATCTTGACTGTTTCTCCTGCCCGGAATCTCAGACCTGCGTCCTTATCTGCTAGGCCACCAGGATACACCAGAATAATGAAAGATTTAAAAAAGACTTAAAAGACATATGGACCAAATATAATGTGTGAGTCTTATTTGTGTTCTGACACAAACAAATCAAATTAAAATGACTTTGATCAGACAGTTGGGTTAATTTGAGCAGTGACTTAATAATTGGTGACATTTAGATGTTATATACTGTTATGGGTGTATTTTAATTATATATTAATTTATTTTGAAAGAAGGGAAAAAACATTTTAAATTAATTAATTTATTTTGTAATATCAATTCACCCCCTTGCCCACCCAGGTTGAGTCCTTGGGCTTTACATGGTCCACACCCCAGTTGTCTCAGTCACCTGAGTCACAAGGGCACGCCATGGCTATATTTTTAAGAAGAGCCCTTATCTAAGGGCAAATATTAAGTCATGATATGGAAATACGATATGATGTCTTAGATTTGCTCTAAAATAATGCAGTGGTAGCAATGTAGGGGTTGGAGGGTTAGAGGTATAGATGAATCAAGATTGGTTATAAACTGATAATTGCTGAAATTGGGTGATGGGTCCATGGGGATTCATTTTGCTTCTATGTCTACATTGGTGTGTGTTTGAAAATTTCAGCAATAAAACCATAATCAACAATTAAAAAGTAAGATTATGGCATGTATTGACCCAGGAAAAGCAATGTAGGACAAGATATAAAGCTTAACTGGATAAGGTCGTAGAAAATGTGAAGAAACAAAAAGGGAGGCTATAATGAAGAGAATTTTCCTGGGACGCTCTGGAATGAAGCAGCAGAGGATTTCATGAGAGAGAAAAAAACCGATGGTGGTGGTGGTGGTGGTGTTGGTGGTGGTGGTGGAGGTGGTGGTGG
>RJWH01003961.1:0-126744 GCA_004363575.1 Solenodon paradoxus
GACAGTGGTGGAAAACTATTAGAAGTTTGGGGTCTTGCAGTCACCACCATCACCTCATTTTTTGTATCACGCAGCCACGGTCAAATCTAGTGTATTCTTCAACATCGCCGACAAAGTTTCAAAGACAGCAGAAAATTTTTGTGCTCTGAGCACTGGAGAGAAAGTAGTTATAAAATTTCCTGTTTTCACAGAATCATTCCAGGATTTATGTGCCAGGGTGGTAAATCACAGGTCACAATGGCACTGATAGAAAATCTACTTATGGGGAGATATTTGATGATGAGAATTTCATTTTCATCCTGAAGCATACAGGTCCTGGTATATTGTCCATGGCAAATGCTATACCCAACCAAACTGTTTCCAGTTTCTTATCTGCACTGCCAAGACAGTTGGATGACAAACGTGGTCTCTGGCTAGGTGGAAGAGTACATGAACACTGTGGAAGCTAGGGAATGCTTTGGGTCCAGAAATGGCAAGACCAGCAGGAAGATCACTACTGCAGACTATGGGCCAATCTAATAAATTGCGCTTCTGTTTTAACCGCCACTCCATTCTTTTGTAGCTCTGGAAAGTATCCTATTGCCCCATCGGCTGGAAGTAGCTTATAATGTATGCTTTCACTGCAGTTCTTTGGGTTCCATATTTCTCTTGTCCCCCTCCACATCTAGTTGGATTTCAGAGTTAAGTTTTTGATTATGAAATAAGATAATAAACAATAAAAAAGATGTTTGGTGGTGGTGTGTTATGTTATCACACATTTTTATGAAGCGTGAACCTGCACTTATTTTGTACAACAAATTTATAACAATAAAAAATTATCCACACCAATAGTTGTATAAGTATTATTTTTTCCCATGGGAATAGTTTTTTTACACGTTTACCTTCAAAAAATAAAACTCCTTAATATAGCAAAGGTATTTGTTAGCTAAATATCCAAAGATCTTTTCATCTCCTTTGGAGGGCCTATGATATTTGCTGTTTTTCTCTAAGCTAGTAGTTTCATTCACATACCTTTAAAATTAGTAGTTAAAATCAGACATATTCAAAGTAAAAATTTAATTATTGCACACTTTTGAGAAAGTCCTCAGGATTACAGTGACTTTCACTTAACCTGTGATCTACAGATAATCTCTGCCCACGAAGAAGAAAATGGGCACTAAGGATGATCAAAAAACTAAGATTCTTTCTTTACCAGGTAAGCAAATATTCCACAAATATAACAAGATGAAAGTGAGAGTTCATGGACTCCCAAACTATGGGAAAGTTTCAGTTTTTAATTTTTTTTAAATGTGTGGCAGAGGCTGGTGGAGTTGGTTTTCATTTTTCCCCTTTCATAGTAACAAAACTAGCTGGGCACAAGATTAGATCATATTTCCTAATCTCTCCTGAAGTTAGATGGAGTTGCAAGATGTAGGTCTTTCGAGGGAATATAAGTGGAAGGGATACCTCCGATTTTTAGATGTGAACTTTAAAGGAAATGCGTATGCCTCTTTTATTCTTTCACTTTTTACCTGCTGAATGCAAATGACAATAAGTCCTTAAATCAATGATTATTGTGACCCGCTGGGACACTTAGCAATCAGGGGGACATTTTTGTGTGTTTTGTATCATAAGCAGAACCTGATGGTGCTCACTTCTAGGTATTAGAGGCCAAGAAAGTCCCCAAAACAAATAATGGCAACAATGCCGAGGTTGAGAAACCCTACTCTAGGGGATGAGAAGGCTGTAATCTTGTTAATGACCCCAACCACCCTGCTGCCTGAACAGTACCAGGACCATTACCAGAGATATATTTATAATGTGTTGAATCTAAGATAGCTTGAGTCTATTTGCTACTGCAAACCAGCTTACCTTAACAAGGAGGCTAAGTAACATAACTTTCAACACACAAATCATCTTGAGCACCTACGCAAGTTTTCATCATCAACCCTTTTCTCATCTTTCTTTTGTTTGCTTTTTTCATAAATATATTGTCATTTTTCCATTCTTTTTTTATATCTTCAGTGTTTACTTCTGCAGATGCACTCATTCTTGGAAATTTTGTTTAGGTGCTCCCCAAACACGTGAAATATAAGGTCCCTGGGGGCAGGAGACATGCCTTTTGCGCACAAAGAGATATAAAGATCTTAGTTTTATGTCTGTTATGGAGTTGGATTTACAAATATTTGTTCAATAAATAAATGAATTACAGAAAAGAATATTTAAATAAAGGAAAACAAGCTACAAGATCAGTCTGAGATAAGCTGTTTCTGCTAAATTAGCTGAAAGTCATCATGGGTTCACCTTCCAAACACTCAGCTAGTTAAATGAGTCAGTCCATCGCTTTACTTAGAAATAGTCACCAGATCATAGGCTCTACCCTCATGTTTTTTAAAAATTAGACATTATATAATAAGGTCATTTGATACCTGCCATTAGAAAAACACTGATTTTCCTATTTTAAGGAGACATATTGAAACCTCTTACAAATGGAATTTTAATGCTGAACACCAATGATCCCTGACCTTTTTTGAATTAGGAGGTAATTCTAAAAAGAATGCAACAGTCCACAATCAGCATCACTTTCTATCTCTAAACAAGGACATTCACTATAAAATGAGGAGAAATATTATATATATGTGTATACATGCATACACACGTGTGTGCACACATATATATATATATATATATGTCACTTTCAGAAGAACTTTAAATGGCACTTAAGAGACACACCTATGACTGGTGATTGATGGCAGGTGCAATGTGCAGTTAACTGTGGGATAAAACAAACACCTCAAGCAGCACTGTGTACACAAGAGACCTTGGTGAATGGAGGGGTGTGTTTAGACAACGATTGCTGGAGAACAGTGTGCCTGTAGTTAGCTCGTTCCCGGGAAGGATATGTAATCAAGTGCTTTAGATTAGGAAAAAGTAATTTCATTGTCGTTTCTTGCTGACATAGAAGCCTAAGTTCATTTAACTTAGTGACTATTTTACTTTCTCCAGTCCTACATTCCAATACCAAAAGAAGAAACTGAAATGCAGAAGGTTCCCAAAAGGACATAAGGTGGCATAAGAAATTGGGATCATCTTCAATAGCTGAAAACGGAATAGAAGCTAAACGCAAACTCCTTAACATGGTCACTTGCAGTCTTTTATAGTGAGAATCCAACCTACCTTAGATTTATTAACTTCACAGATTTTTCCCAATTGATTCCTTTCTTCACTGTTCTCCAACTACACTATACAATGTTGTTTGCTCAAGCTGATCTAAAATAGAAATGCCACTCTTCTTTGCTTCACCTCTTAAAAACTCACAAATTCTTCAAAACTAAACTCAAACCCTACCTCCTCTCTTCACACCAGTAGAATCATCACCTCAATAGCCTGAAGAGCTCTCTCTTTCTCTCTCCCCCATGAAATACTACAGCAATTAAGAGTATCTTACTTTGTCACATTTCTTGAATTGTCATCCTCAACTATTAACCTAAATACTACACTAAAATATTTCTTTATTTAGCTTTTCATGGTGCATATTTTGTCTTCTCAATTACTTTGTAAATTTTGAGAGAGCAAATCATATGTGCTACCATAGAATACATAGAATATACTTATAATGAGCAGTCAACCTAAAGAATTTATTGAAATTAAAACATTAAAGAAGAGAATATTTCAAAAAGCTTTTTCCCTAGGTTGGCAGAGCTCAAGAATAATATAATTTGAGACAATGTCTCCTTAAATCAATGTATACCTGATCTCAGACTATGAGCACTATTGCTACAGCATGATTATATTAATGTGTTCTTGCCATACTACTTGCATTGATGTAAAATATACGTCAATAGGGCATGTTCTGACCTTCAGTAGATAACTTGATGTGACTTCCATTGTGTTTATTTAACCAACTTGGTACAATGCCCAGTGGAACAACCAGAATTATATAAAGACTTAATAGTTGTTACCTGATGCTGATGCAGTTATACCGAGTTAAACTTTGCTCTCAAGTGCTTCCTCACCTTCAAAAGTTCGACTGCATTCACTCCAGAGCTCCATTCTAAAGTCCCTTTTAAACACAAAAGTCTTCTCATACTTTACATGAGCCATAAAGTAGTCTGAACCATGGCCTTTCTAAGCAAAAACAACTTGAGATTTTGAAGATATTGAAATTAAAAAGAAAGCTTGCATACAAGTTTTCATGTTGATATCTCACTCTTAACTCTTAGTTTTATATTAGACTATTAAATGATAGGTACTTGATTCTCTGATAACCTTAGAAGAAACCTCCTTAATAGCCTATTGAAGAAAATATAGTATTATATTAGCACAATCTTTTAACCATTGTATTTTTCAGTTTCTGAACAGATCAAACATTGAAATTCCATTATTTACAATCAGGTGCTAACATGAAGAAAATGTCTCTTAGTATAGCACTGAATAAGTACTTTCAATCCACAATGAATAAAATTCATAGTAGAAAGCATCCATTTCAAAATATATTTATTTAGGGCCTTTCCATAGTCAGTTTGTTTTAAAATAAGTTTGACACCTTTTATTATTTTGATGATTGGAGTTTACCTATTTATGAGTCTAGGAGCCCTCAATGAATTGTGACTATACAAACTTAAATCACATAATCCTTTCTCAAGATCACAGAAATGTCGAGGGTAGGAAAATATTATATCAATAACACAGCACTTCCTTCTGCCTTACCCCCCGCCCACAGCAAGCAGTCTAGGGAATGTGACTGTTTAAACTGCAGTAGACTAGTCAGACACAATTGGCAACTTCTAAAGAAAGGGGAATTGAGGATTAGTACAGTTCCGGTTATTGCACAATTTTATCACAGGAGAAAGCAAATTTGCATGTTTCCAAAGTAAACTGCAGAGGCTACTGCTGCCCTCCCCCTCTGTTTCACACACAGGCTAGTGATGTGTAGAGATGACTGTGCTCAGTTCACGTGAAGTTGGAAAGAGGGCTTAATCCTTTATGGATTGTATAAATGAGCTCACGTCCACATACATTCAAGACTAAACCAGAATTCCCTTGTATAGAAGGAACACACAAAGCTGCACTGCTCTCCTTTTTATTACGTAAAAATCCCCCTAAGATTTAATCCCAAGCTACATGACACCCACATAAGAAAGACACATGTACATTTTTAAAAGAGGTTATTTTCAAGGTAAGTCTGGAGGTCATTTATCAGTGTAGAGATTATGACCCTCCAGACTCATTTGCATAGTAATAGAATAAAAGGTACACAGGAAATCTTTTGACGCAGTCATCCCACACCAGATCTACAATCAAAGAGTTATTTAGGCCCCCCCCATTAGTGATTAATCAACTCCCATTTAAATATTCTACACCTTCTCCTGAAGCTCCACAAATATTCAAACTCCATTTACAGTAGAATGCATGCATTTCTTATAGAACTATCTCAGATTTTTTCAAGTCACCATTCTTTTGAGAGTCTGGTAAAGCTATGAACATTTCTCAAGAGGAAATTTTTTAATTTGAATCCACATCAATCTTGTATAAAAATGTTAGAGATTCAGAAACTCCCTGAAATTCCATATGTAGATATGTAGGTCCATGAAACCAGGTCTAGACCAAAGCCTTAAAGGGCAATGGAAGTGGAGAATAAAGGGTCACAACAGAACTGCTGATCAGAAACCAAATAAACTACTCTTGTGAAAGAGATTGAAATCTACAAAGTCCCTGAAATTTTCCCCATTTTTCACTTTCTGTCTATAGTTTCTTCTTTCCTTCAAGAGAAATTCAAAGATTCAGAAACTGAGTTTCCCAGAAACCACCTGAAGAAACCAATCCACCTTTCATCTGCCAGAGGGGGTCACTATGCAGCTAAATATTCACTTATAACAAAAAAAAAAAAAAAAGCATACCTTTGTTCTTTTCCATAACTGCATCCAGAAGAATTACTTTAAAATGCATTTCCCACACTATAAAGTGTGTCCTAACAAAACACAATAAACTCAATAGCAATGTGATTACTGTGCTTGTAAAACAGTTGGTGTTTCAGCAATGTGCCCTTAAAAAATAGTATGCTTGGAAAAAATGGATTCTGTTTCAACAGTTAAAAGGACATAATTATTTTTCTGCTGCATAACAATTTTTAAATGTTAATGAGTTAAAATACAGCACCAAAACAGCTCCTATGCAATAATACAGCATATCACTTGACTGCCTGGTTCTTTTCCTTTGTTTTTCCTTTGATGATCAAATAATATGCAACAATCTGAGAAGACCACAGATGTCAAGTAACTCCAACATGACTATGACATGGGACAGTGTGCTCTTCATAGCTTTCTCTGAATTTATATAGACTAGTATTTCTCAACGGTGGCCCCATAGATAGATATTCTGAGTCTGGTTGGTCTTTATTGTGGGAACCGTACTGTGCAATCTAATTATTCAGTTGTCTCCCTATCCTCTACCCACTAGAGACCATTAACTTTCTCCGCTACTACCTGCCCCAATCCCTGACAAACAGAATGTCTCCAGATTTTGCCAAATGTCTACCAGGGAACAAAAAGTGTCCTCATGTGAGAAACACAAAGATAGACTAATAAGAAAAGATTCACGGTACATAAACGATCCACCTTCTAGGTGGAGGGGGGCTAATTTTCAGGAATTGCTTTTGTCTAATACTGTGAGCAACAGCATGATTCATATCTACTACAAGAGTTCAGGTGAAAAGAAGTTGATTTTCAACTTCAACAATCTCATGTAGTAAATGAAGAAAACCCCAAAATCTCATAAGCTGCTTCCACTCATTTATTCAACAAGCACCTATAAGAGACTGGACTATGTCTGGCACTGTTAGGAGCTGGTTCCAGAGTAAAATGACAGAAACAGCCTTGTCTTCCAGGACACTGAATGCTAATGAGAAAATTTTTAAGAAAGCAGGAACTATGGTATATAGTAAGTATAAATGGGAAAAGTTGCTGGGGCATCTTAAACAGATTTGAGGAATCTAAAAAGATACCTAGATTACTATGTCTAAGTTGAAATCTCAAGTATGAAGAGAAGTTGGGCACAGAACAGCAAGGAATTACAAAGAATGGCATAAAAAGTAGACCAAAACATTGATAAGGCATATAATATTTGAAGAAATATAAGTACTACAATATGAATATAGTGTAATCAAGGAGGGTGATATGTAAAGAAGTACGATTGAGACGGAAAGCAGCTATATCATTAAGGAAACCAAAGCAATGTGAACCTACTTAAGAATTTCAAGAGATAACACAGAATTATTAGATTTCTCCAGACAGTATTCTATAGCAGTTATATTATTCAGAGTTCTTCAGAAAGACAAGAAGGAGTAAGAGACAGATGGTGATGTTAGATTGATAGATGATAGCTCAGTAGGTAGGTAGATAGAAAGATAGATGCAACAGAAATAATACATAAAGATTGATGCTGGGGAGAAAGGAGGGAAGAGGCATGGGAGAGGAGAGGAGATTATGGAATAGACAAAAGCAGAAACATTTTTAAAATTTGTCACATGAGATTATGGAGGCTGAGAAATCCTATGATAGGTAGATTGCAAGCTGAAAATCCAGGAAATCCAGTGATTTAGTTCTAGCACAAATCCAAAGGTCTGAAATCCAGGAAGGACGATGGTGTATTTCAGCCCAAAGGTGGTTAGGCAGGAGGAATTCTTTCTTACTTGAAAAGGATCAACATGTTTCTTCTGCCCAGGTCTTCAACTAATTGGGGGAGACTGACTCAAATTATCAAAAACAATCTGCTTTACTCATCTATTGATTTAAATATTAATCTCATGCAAAAATAAGCACCTTCAGAGAAGTAGTAGAACAATGTTTAACTAAATACCTACGGTCCAGTTGCATGAACACATAAAATTAATTGTTACAGTGGTGAATGTGAAGAAGAGAGACTGAATCCAGAAGAACATGAGAAAAAATGGTATAGTAAACTAAGCAGCACATTATAGTGACATAAATATCATGAAAACTGCATCACTCATTCTTTTAATAGAGGTTAGTTACAGCCTGGCTCATAGTAGGAGTTTATCAAATGCATAATTAACATTTGACAAACTTGAATAAAAGAGAATGTGTGAAATCAAAAGCATTTTTGAAGGATCCATTTAATGTAAAAGCTTGTGATAAACAAAAAGTTTCTTCTTCTGTGATAAACAAAAGCTAATAAAATTTTCCATCAACAAGTTTATCATTCAATAAATCTTGAGAGGGGTCCAACACAGGGAAAATGAGAAAAAATATCTACCAAGCCTTCAGAGAGGTGATAACCAGTGAAGCAAAAGGAGAAACAGAGATGAGAACAACAGGAAAGAATACAAAAATACTAAAGGGGGAAAGAAAAACATGGAATCTGTATGAATATGTAAATATGATATGGCATCAGCTCATAAAAGACTATCATAGAGCAGTGAAGACAGAGATAATCCACAGGGCAGCCACAATACCTAACCCTAAAGGGATGCATAGCTGGGAAGTAGACAAAAGTGAAAGAACTGACACTAAAAACCTATGAAAGAATAAATAAATAGATAGATAGATAGATAGATAGATAGATAGATAGATAGATAATGGGAAATGAAGCAACAGACACAGAAAACTAACAAAAAGCCAAGACGCAAATGACTGCAGTAAAGTCCTACATATCACCTATCATCCTAAATGTGAATGAACTTAATGTACTGGTCAAAGACACAGAGTGACTGGATGGATCATAAAACAAGGCTCATCAATATTATACCTACAAAAAACTCATATGAGATCCAGACACAAACACAGGTTGAGTGTCAAGGGCTATGGTAAGATATATCAAAGCAACAGTGATCAAAGGAAATCAAGAACAGCAATTCTAATTTCTGAAAAGATAAATGTCCACCTGAAAAAGGCATCACCAGGCAAAGATGGACACTCCATCATATACATATATGGACATATATATATATATATATTCAATGTAATTCCTATCAAAATTCTAGGCACATTTTTCAAGGAAATTGAACAAGCAATACTGAAGTCTGCATGGAGCCACAAAAAGCCTCAAATAGTCAAAGATGTCCTAAGAATCAAAGAACAGTGGAGGAATAGCACTCCCTGACCTCAAACAACACTACACCATGGAAACAGTTTGGTACTGAAACAAAGACAGATCAGTAGAATGAAATTGAAAGACCAGAAATAAAACCACACCTATATGGACAGTTAATCTTTGACAAAGAAACCAAGAACATACAATGGAGAAAGGAAAGTATATGCAATACATGGTGTTGGGAAAACTGGATAGACACCTACCTCCCCACCCCGCCGCCAAAAAAAAAAAAAAAAAACGGAAACTAGATTATTCATTAGTATCACACACAAAAATTAACTCAAAATGGATCAAAGACCTGGGCATAAGACCTGAAACCATAAAATACTTAGAAGAAAATTTGGAGAAAACACTCCACAACCTCATCCTCAAAGCGGTCTTTGGGGAAGGAACAACTAAGGAAAGAAAAGAAAAGTAAAACTAAATAATTAGGACTACATCAAACTAAGAGCTTCTGTGGAGCAAAAAGAAAACCCCATGAGAACTAAAAAGGAAACCCATGGAATTGGATTTGGAATTAAAATAAGAGGTTAATTTCAAAAATTATAAAGAGCTCACACATCTCAAAAAGAAACACCCAACCCAAAAAAAAATGGGCAGAACAACTAAATGGATACCTAGCAAAAGAAAACATGCAGATTGCCCACAGACACATGAATAAATGTTCTACATAATCAGAGAAATGTAAATAAAAACCACAATGAGACACCACCTTATACCAGCAAGAATGACTTTTATCTAAAAGACTAGAAACAAAAAGCATTGGAGGTGGGGTGTAGGAAAAAAGGAACAATTTTACTGTTTGTGGAAATGTAAGTTAGTGCACCTTCTCTGGAAAGCAACTTAGAGATTCCTCAAAAAAAGAGAAAATGGGCCTATCTTTTGATCCAGCAATCCCACATCTAGACATATGCCCAGAGGACACAAAATCTCTAACCAGAAAAAATATCTGCATCCTTATGTTCATAGCAGCACATTTCACAATAGCCAAGACATGGAAACAAACTAAATGACCATCAACAGAAGACTGAATAAAGAACCTGTGTATAGATACTCAGTGGAATTCTATGCAGCTACTAGAAAAGATGAAATCATGCCCTTTGCAACAATCTGAATGGAACTGAAGGAGATCATGCTAAGCAAAATGAGACAGAAATAAAAAGAGAAATAAAGGATGATTTCACTCATATGTGAAATATAATGGAATGAAACAAATGAACAGACAAACCCCAATAAAATTTCCAGGTCACAAGACATGGTTACCCAGGGGCTCGGAGGAAGAAGGGAAGAGGACAGGAACAAGGTGGGTGTAGAGGACACTGGAACTCTGGTGGTGGGTGTGGGTGTGAAATACATACCGACTGAGACACCACTTCAATATCCTAAAATGAATATAACATTGTGCATGAAATAACAAAATTATTATTTAACAAGAAACAGACGTCATGTCTGTTCTCAAGACATTGAGCCTAAAGTTTTCCAGTTTAGCAGAAGTGTTAAAACTTAATGACATTTCAAATGTTTTAGGATATAGCACACATAGACTGGAACTAAGTTGCTCTATATGTGCAGAAATGCACAGTAGAATAATTTTTTTAATAACAAATGTAGTGGGGGGGTGGGAAACTAGAACACCTGGTGGTGGGGTGGTGTGGGATGCACATACCTAGGTGTGAATACAGTAGCATGCAAATCAGATAGCAATGCAAATGAAAGAAATAACAAAAATATTTTTTTAATATTTTCAAAGTTTGGTAGGTAGTCCCATATGCTCACGATAGCATACCGAAATATAAATAATTTCATCAGCCCTCTTCAAATAAAAAACAACCAATAACATATTCCAAACCATGAGAGCTGTTAACAGTGAATACTGGTAGAGGTGCAAGGAAAAAGACAGTCTCATACTCTCAGGAAGGAATTTCTGGATGGCAAACTGACACATTAAGAGCATTAAAAATGTTCTTACCCTTTGGCTTAGTAATTCTTCTTCTAAGTTTCTGTTCTAAAAACTAATCATTACGATTTTAAAAAAAAAGAAATCAGCTTAATTTCTTCAATGGAGAAAAACACTAATTTGTATCCATCCATCAAGTAAAAATTCTATTTTCAATGTCAGTATGGTAAAATGGACAATGTTTTAAAAATATACTAACAAATTAGAACATCAAACTCATATAATCCATTTCTTTCCATGCTTGTGTACATAACATAGGAGTCAGCTATGTAAAAATGAGATGTAATCATACCTTATCTTAAATAGAGATGCATATTTATATTTAAATATATTTTACATTTAAAATATACATAAAACATATTATATTCATTTATATGTACACATGCCTGGAAATTTTTATCATTTATTTCTGCTGAAATTAGAGTCTGACAGTTAAGTATTCACTAAGAAAAAAAAATCAAAGAATGGATGAGCTCCTAACTGCAAATGACCAGATGTCTGCATATTAACTGTCAACTCTCTGTTTGTCTCACAAGAGAGTAAAGTGTCAGACTTCTGAAGACTTTCCAGTGATACTATGCATATCCTGACTGTTTTGAAAGGACTTTAAGACCTTGGGCTTGGAAAGACAGAATAGTTTACCAGAATTTTCTGCTCATGGAGTCATATAATCCAATTCAGTTAGTTTTTAAATTTCTATAAAACTGTGAAGGGCCTCAAAAGGTCTTGCAGCCTGGTCTCCATCAGCTGAGAGTAACAACTGAGCATGTGTGTGTGTGAAGGAACAAGTACAGAACCTCCTTTCATAAGTGTTTCCAGTATTTGAGAACCGCCTTTGTCAATTCTTACTTCAAATTCAGTCTATTTCTTCTTGTCTGGCCTTCAAAAATTATAGAAGAGCTGAGTTCCATGCTTCTTATATAATCCTTTAAACACTATCAGAGAGTTATTTATTCATCTATTAGTTTCCAGGCCTCCCCAACCCAAGGCCTGTGGAGTGATTTTACCCTTGTGGACCTGATACCATGCTTCCCCACCAATAGCATAAATATCCTCCACCCCAATTCTCAATTCCTCCTAGAAGTTTTTCCAAATTCTATGATTGATAGAGAATTCACTGCAATGCTAACAATTATTTGTTAAGTTAGTGCTTGAAGGTTGACTATGGAATGAGAATAAGGAGATCCACTCACGGGATCTGTTTTTAGAGAATACTGTCCTAGTAGAAAAGAATAAAATAGCTTTAGTGTGCTTGATCAATTTGCCCAACACATTGCTTCTAGAGTTCCCTCAGGAAGGTGTTTTGAAGCTGTGCTATTTTTTTCATTAAATTTCTGCTTCAATTCACTAAACAAATCTTGTGTGTAAGTTGAAAAATGTACAACAACTTACGGAAGTGTTCACTTTTTTTTCTCAGAAGTAGATCCTCCATTAGATGTCTCTAGCTCACTGAGGGCCTTCATTCAATCAAAAAAGTTGGGGACAGTACTTAACTGATTTAATGGCAGTCATTTATTAATATTCTAATGTACACTTAACATTGCTGGCTATGCACTTAAAGAATAATGAGGAAGGAGTTCCAGGGATTGAGGAGACCTCATTCTATGGTCATAGAATAATTACTAAAATACCAAAGTAGTGCTAGAGATAAAAATAAGAAACTGCATCTGTTAACTACAAAGTTATTGCTATTGAATACTCACTCATAAAAACAGTGAATATATTTATACTCCTTTGGCATTTGATGATTTGGTTGTGCTTTTTTTTTCACTCTGTGATAATTGCTAGAATACAGGGCTATTCAAAAGGCAACTGAGAGATATAGCTCTCTCTCTTTCTCTCTCTTTCTCTTTCTCTCTCTCTCTCTCTCTCACACACACACACACACACACACACACACACACACACACACGCACAATCCAAGATAAAATTACTGTGGAGTCTCTCTTTATACCAAATTAGGCCAGTTAAGAAATTTAACATTGTCAGCACAGCTTATCTTCAAAAATGCTGCAAGTAATTAAAATAAAACTTTAAATTTTTTGTGTTATTAATGGGAAATGATTAAAGAAAAAAACCCTTGACAGTATAATTCTGAATGATTTTATTGATTTATTAAATCTGTGCTTATAATCAGTTGCCAAGAAGATGCAATAAATTGATAGCAACCTAAGTGTCCTTTTCATTGTTAATAAAAATTAAAAATAAAAATGTAGCTGTCTACAATTAGGTAGTCCTCTGTTTTCCAAATGGATCCAAATTCTGAATCCATATTAAATTAGATATGAAAACTATGCTTTTTCAATGACATAGAATATGAATTATAGTTCATAGACAATATACATTTAATTGTGGCTAATTGTGAAACTAAATTAGCCAACTACATATATAAAAATTTCACACATATATTTTCAACTATTGTCAATATAGCATCATTATAGAAAAAGAGAATTTTGTAAAATAAAATATTTTACCTGGGAGAGAACACATCTAAAGTGTTCTGTGAGAAGAGCTAGAAGACTGTCCAGGGCTGACAGGGGAGTAAATCTTTTGATGGGAGACTGGAAAAAAGTAGGAGTCAATAGTTTTCATAAAACACAACTGCCCAAAATCTCTCAGTCCACTGCACTCACAGAGTGATCAGTATAGCTTGTTAATCACAGAAAGCCTGGGGATCACTCCAGCAGTACTTCAGTAATTTTGCTTCATGTAGTTTATGGAAGAAAGAAAGAAAAAGAAAGAAAGAAAGAAAGAAAGAAAAAGAAAGAAAGAGAGAAAGAGAGAAAGAAAGAAGAAAGAGAGAAAGAGAAAAGAGAGAAAGAAAGAAAGAAAAGGAAAGAAAAGAAAGAAAGAAAGAAAAGATGAGGTGTTTATATCTCTTTAAAACTGCATTGAATAGACACTTTTATGGTTCTCTTTGAATAAAGATTTTTTTTCATTTCATCTTTGTTTTTTTCTTTTAACAGTTACAGCCCCCGAAGGAACAAATGAGTATAACATGTCATAGATGAGAAATCATATCCCCTTCATCAACATCTCACCTCTCGACATCATTTGCAAGTGGATAAACATGGCGGGCAGTCGTACTGAACTGACTCCAACTTTGACTGGACAATTAGAACTCACCTGCTACATTTCTGAAGCCAAGCGATTCTGGCAGTAGACGCTTTAAAATGCTGAACATGGTTGGCAGTTACACTTATCAAATGGGACATTACAGTTCAATAAATATTTATTAAAGTACATGCTCTATTTAATATTTTGCTTTGAGCAAATGGTTTTAACATAAATGTGGTTGATACATTTTAATCAGCTTAATTGCATTAAGTTTTCTTCCAGTTCCCTTATTTTTACTCATTCTAAATGAGACATGAACCAGCACCTTATTTAATTTTGCATCTATTTTCAGGCTGTTGCCTGAATCTCAGGTGAAATATCTTTGTCCAAATCATTTCTTTGTGTCTGCTAGTGACTGCAAAACAAATTTCATTATTACTTAAAACTAAAAGATTAATACTGCTTCAGGTGTATTGACATTTTTACCTTTTTATTTATCACTTATTACAATGGTTTTAAAAATCAAATATTACATATACTACACTGTAATTTTATTCTGATCTTCACAAGGACGAGAAAGGAATGCCTTCTTGTATTTGTAATACATTCTAAACTAGATGTTATTACCACACTCTACACTTCGAACACAAGGAGGTTGCCCCCAGAAAAAGCAACAAGTCTTAACTTTGAACACCTAAAGAAAACTCCCTCTAAAACAGCAGAAGTTGCACTCTGGTGGAGTATCAGTTAGGTCAATTGCCTCTGAAGAAGCGCAGACCACATACCCCTGGATTTGAGTCCCAGGTTCCAGCAGAAACAACCTATATGAACTAAATAAAAATAAAATGAAAAATTTCTTGCCCTCTCTTTTCCTGCCTGCCTACTAAGCTTCATTCCTACCTGAACTTTTCCCTCAAATACATAAGTACATGCATGCATGCATACACACATACATACATACATTCATACATAAAGCAGGAAGATGAAGTATGAGACATAGGGTCTTTCCTCTCTGTTCAAGTGGAATGAGATGAACAAAAATGTAGCTGTGTTCCTGCCCACGTAGAGTCAACTGACAGCTCCTGTGGCTCAGGGCCCCTTTTGCTGTAGTTTTACCAACACCTACAGCCAAAGGTTGGGAATCCTGCTGAAATGATCTCAACATTTTAAATACAAGACTTTGGACAGAAAATAGTATAATCAGAAAATGCATTCTTCTTTACTGACTCACGAATTCACTTGTTTTCCACTCCATCTGATTTGGGAAGTACTCAAATCATATTCATAAATCATACTCATAACACGACATCTTATTAGGTTGGGTTTGGGTAAGGAAAAATTGCTATTAGTAGACTGAAATGACTGGCATGAGGAAAGAAAAACTGTGCCTCGCTATTCTTAGGGGACTTCGCATCAATGAGCAAAACCAAACCCCTACAAAGCCTGCTCTCAGATACGTAACGTAGTATGTATAGACTCTTGTACAGAATCTTCCTGATCCATTTTTTCCATTCTGACATCTTATTAGAATACCATCTACATACATTTCTTTTTTAAAATTGATATTTCAAAGATATAATTTGAAATTCAGAAAAAAGCAAAAACACTAAAGTGTAATTTAATGATTTACCACATGCTTTAATTGTCCTCCTAACTTTTCCATATTCTAGTTCTCACCCTACCATAGCTCTCTCCCATATTAATATGCTGAACTTCACAAAAAGTCAACTATATCCAACTGTGCAGCATCTTAGGTGATTATTGTGAATTGAATACATTTGTTCAAAATATATGAAAATAGTTCACTTTTCTAATGTACATGCCACATATCCATTAAAAAATATGTGAATATCCTGCCTAGCACTTTCTCAGCATGTGGCCTGAGTGTCCAAAGACATTCGAAGACAGTATACTGAAGAATACTTTGGACAACTCTAGATAATTCAACACAAAATAAGAGCAGGCCCTTTCATGATGTCTGGTCTTGCATAATTACTGAAAAACCTCTTCATTTTTAATCAAAGACTTAATCCAAAGCCAACAAGGCACTAATGCCTAAGGAGTTAATTAGTGTAAATGCAAGGGATCCACACTGGGACTTCTTCTCTGGGGTTGGTTTTATGTCAAAAGAAACCAAAATTGCACACACCCATTATTAAGAAGACGCCTCTCCTCTACTCATTTGAAAGGTTACTATTTTAAAGCTATGTAGGACTGATTAATTATTTATTTGGGTTTCTCATAAGTGCAAGACAAAGGACATAAGCATGCTCTAAAGAAGTTCATTTAGTGAGTTTCATAGTATTCTGATAACTAAATATTATTTTTTGTTAAATGAAGCTAAAGTCACGAAGAATAGCATTTTCCGTTCTACTTTTTTCTTACTTTCTTACTTTTCATGCTAGTGCTGTGGAGTTCAAGTATAGAAGCCAGATTGAGACAGAAAAGAAATAATCATACTAATATACAAAACGTTAGTCATACAAAAACAAATTAAGAAACTTATTTTCATAAATCACAAATTTTATTGGGCAGAAATCATGAATGATATCTGGGAAATAAGAGAATTTCAGTATAAGCAGGCATACTATATTGTATGCTCATAGTCCTTTTTTTTTATCTAAATCCAAGAAAGCACCTGTTGAGTTATATGCAAAAAATAATAATAATTTGGACCCCAGAAAGCAACAGATTGGAAGAATGATGTTGCCTCTTTTTCTTAGGAGGAAAGGAAGAAGGGAAGGAAGCAGGGAGGGAAGGAGGGTAGAACAGGCCACTGACAAAAAGAAAGAAAAAAATGATAGCTATTCTCTGTTATTGCATACTTAATTCAAACTAAAACTTCTTTGTAGGCAATGTAATTTTAAAAGAAGAATCCGTCTCATGAGAGGTATTTATGTGTACCTCTCTTTCCTCTTTACAATTTAGTCATTCAATGTAATTTGGTCCCAAGCCTGAGTTCCAAGATCAGAATTTGCCTTTAATAAATTACAGAAACTCGCAGTATTGAATCTGTACGTAAAAAAAGTATTTTTAGCTGAAATTTCCATTATAATTCACTAAATAAAAGTGCTGCATACTGGTAAATTTCCAGGACTCTTTCTCTGAATATTAATTCTGAGCATCAGGCTCCACAGAACCCAATTATTCCATCAAAAGCTGGTCCAAAATACAAGTGTTTCTGTTGTTTGAGACTCAAAAGTTATTTAGTCAAAAAAGAAATAGTGCTTTGATGACAACTAAGCTCATATCCCCGCCATAATAACTTATTGACTCTAATATCTAATATCATTTAATATCTAATATCATTTAATGTATAGTATCCTAGAAATGTAATTCTAGAGAACAGAAAATATAGGAGAAAGGAAGGAAGCTTCCTTTCAGCTTGGAGAAAGGGTCCATAAGAGGCAAACAAACAAACAAACAAAAGAATGGACATAAGCAAAATTCTGTATAGTTATGTTCAAACTTTGCCGAGGTACCCAGCCCCCAGCAACTTCCTGTAGGTCAGTCCTGTTTTTCAAAGTGACCTCAACTCCAAACTCACCTACTGCCTTTCCCATTTCTGGTCAAAGATTTGCTTACTCTATGTGACACCCCTCAACTGTATTATAGGAAAGAAACAGTGTATCAACTGATTATTTCCATTAGCATGTGAATAATTTTATCTTCTTACACATTCCCTTGAATAGCTTCCAGTAGTTTCCTTTTTTATTTGCTTTGTGTTTGACACTTCTGAGAATTCTCTCTTGATTTGTTTATAGGGTTTTTAGAGTGTATCTCAATATCTGGTTTTTAGTGGTTTTTCTAGGCATTCAACTATGTGAAGATAACTTTCATAGCCCTTTAGTGTTACTTTATCAGTACAAGTGACACAGAAATGTTTCCTGCAAGTCCCTTTGCTCTCTTCCATTCATAATGTAATTGTCTTAAATATTTCCTCTACACTGACAGCCACATTAGACATTGACAACCACCAAATGTCATATAGAAAACACGAGAAAGAATATCAATTGTTCTGACCCATATTTTCCCTTTTCCCATTGTCCTTTCTTTCTTCCTCGTATTCCAAGATACCCCATTGTATCATTTTCCTACTGCTGAGAAAAAAAAACCACCTTGACCATTATTTAGACTAACTCTGCTGGCAAAATTTTCTTTTGGTTTTCCTTTATCTGGGACTGGTTTAATTTCCCTTGTTCAGTGGAGGATATTTTCAATAACATAGAGAATTCCTAGTTGACTGTCATTTTCTTTAGCACTTGAAAAATGTGGCACTTCCTTCTGGTTTCCATGGTTCCTGATGAGAAATCTTGTTATTCAAATCATTCTTTCCTATGGGTAAGATGTGTTACTCTCACTACTGCTAAAATCTTTCTTTTGTGTTTAGTTTTCAGGAGTTTGATCAAGATATTTTTGGATCACACTATTTAGGGTTTGCTCAGCCTCTTAAATCTGTGGGCTTATATCTTTTGCCAGATGTGGGGAATTTTCAGTCATTATTTCCTCTAACACTTTTTTAACACTGCATTCTTTCCCTCTCCTTCTGAGACTTTATTTCTCTCTGCTGTTCAGGTGTGTAACTTCTATCTTTATCTTCACGTGCACTGATTATTTTTGTCCTTTTCATACTGCTATTGAACTCATAAGTAAATATTTATTTCTTTGTTTTGTATATTGGTTTCCATAATTTTAGTTTTAAAATGTCAATTTGATTCTCTGATGGGACTTTGTTTTTCATTTGTATCAAGTTTGTTTAGAATTGCTCCTTGAAGTTTGGTTTCATGATGGTCATTTTTAATCCATTTTGTAATTCCAATGATAGTGTCATCTTGGTGTTGGCATCTATTGATTGTCTTTTCTCATTAAAGCTGAGGCTTTCTGGCTTCTTGAAATGGTAAAATTCCTGGCTTCCCTGCAGGCAAGGAGAGGGCTGCTCCTTACAGCTGAGTAGGGGTACAGCCAAACTCCCACTCAGCCTTCTCTAATACCACTTCCATTGGCACCACCCCAAAGAGGGACTATCACTGGTTTTCTACTTTCTAGATTTTTTCTTTTCCTTACCTTATAATCCCACAGATTTTTCTTACCTTCTAGATTTTCCACAATGGAACATAGAGTTGCAGTGGTCAATGGAGAGAAATTCAATGGTCAACCTAATTCATTGCTCGTTCTTCGTACACACAAAGTACTTTTGATAGAAGCAGCTTCTTATGAAATATCAACAGAGCATATTAGGGAAGTATATTTCCTCATTATTTTGTTTTGTTTCTTTTCAAAAGCAAATTCCCACTTAGGAGAGATCTAGGAGGGGAATATATTGTACAAAAAAAAAAAAAGAAAGAAAAATAAATTTTAAAAAGATATTGAAAAAGGAGGACAAAAGTCCCCTGAGTGAAAATGTTTTATATTGTTCTTTTATTCCTTATCTCTAATTTCTGGGTTTCTGGGTGTGTGGGGTTTTCATTTATTGGACACCTGAACTTCTACTGTCCGCCTATAATTTCTCCAGTGACCTGAATTGACTCAGAGTCCAAAAGCTAAGGAAAGTAGATCAGAAGAAAAAACCACTTGCTTACACAGTAGGTATGCAGAGTGCCTTATAAATCTAAACAAGTGACCATGATACGTTTTATTTTTTAAGGAAAGGCAGGCAAGAATGAAAGCAAGTAGTCAGGCAGGAAGGAAGAAAAGAAGGGGAAACATCTTTATTTTATTTTATTTAGTTGTTTACACTGTTTGTTTCCACCCCCTCCACCCCGCCACGGGCCAGGGACTTGAACCCAGGCTTGCTCCTTTGGAGGCAATTGACCTAAACTCTGTTCCACCAGGGCACACCAAGATGCTTTTTTTCAAACTCATGATTTTGTTTCTAAGCTAAAAAACAGTTCTTTATTTGAATGAATAAATGAATGAATGAATGAGATGTGACGACTGTAGAAAAATTACATTATTAACCTGAGTCTTCAAAATCCACAGTTACTTCACTTCACATTATTGAGAGGGAAGGGAAATTATTAGCTTTCAAATCTTTTCCTGCAAATGTGTCTAATAAACTTAGTTCCAAAGCTAAGAAGACCAAGCAAAAGAGAATCATCTCTGACCTTTACTTTTACTTCTCTAACAAAACCTCTATTTATTTTAAGCCCTAATTTGGGGTGAGGGAGAGATGAAAGACAAAGTGAAAACAGTATTTATAAAATCTGTGGAAGCACAGCTATACTTTGCACAACTAAGTTTGTAACCCTTTCTTGGAACATACAAGAACATCAATCACACAATTATCAGCATTTTTATAGCACATATGCTATGGCAAATTAAATGCCACTACTATAAATTTGTATCATTTACAGCAACACCATGGGAAGCATGCTATGATGCCCAGACAATTCATATAACTCCATCCTCTTCTCTCCAAATCACCTTCTTAGGTGCGTATCTACTTGATATAACTAACAGGAGAAAATGATATGATCCTAGTGGAAAAGAATCACACTGCACTGTCAAGACAGAGAGACATGCTATGTCTTATTAAATCTGGAAGATACATAGTCTTTATGCCTTCATGCGATTAAAAAAAAAAGAAGAAAAGAAAGCAAGGTTTGAGGTGTGCCCTGGTGGCTTAGTGGTTACATTCGCCAGGCTTCCTCCTTCTCTTTCCCTGCCTGTCTGCCTACCTACTCACCTCCTCTTCTTCCTGCTTGCAATCTTCCTTTTAAAAAAAATTTAAAAATGCCTTTAAACAGCAAGTTTAAATTGTTTCACCCAGGACTTCATGTTTAAAAAGATGACACTTCATTGTTTTGATTAGCCTATTTATATTTAAAATATGACTAAGAAAAACGTAGTCAATTTTTCATTTTATAGATGAGGGGATAGAGATTATCATCTTCTACAATAACTGTCCAGAGTAGTTTTCCTTTTCATATTTTAACATAAAATCATATAACAACAAATGTATATGTATGTATGTGTGTGTGTCCCATTACAATAAACAAACGTGTTTGTGTGTATGTACATACATATATATATGCATGTTTTCTCTGTACACCTAAGGAATAGAGAAAGGACAGAAACTTTTTGAACATGATAGAAGTGCCATTTATCTCAGCGATATCCTTAAGTTGCCTTCTGGATTCTGTCTGTCAAGTCTCACGGTCTGATCTTCCAGATCTTTAAGGGAAAGAGAAGATTACTATGTTGCAAAGTGCTTCTAATTCAGGAGATTATAGAATCTTGAGAAAGTCACCAACAAGCCCAAGTTTCAGTTTCTTCATCTTATCTTAGAATACTGATAAAAACTTTATAGAAGAATTGGGAAGATGAAATTATGACAAGAGTTGCAATTTATGATATACATTCTGCATAAGGTCTAAATTGCTGGCAGCACTGTTACTGGCATAAAGTCTATGGAAAGCAATTCTGCAAACTCAAAAATTCTAAGCACTTATCCAGCGAATGTACTTGCACATATATAAGTTACATATGTATATGTATAGTCACTGAAGTATTTTTTTTTAATAAACAGAGATTGGAAGCAAATCAAATGCCCATCAAATAGTGAATGGGTTAAATATATTTGACAAGACTATGCTACAGAACTTTTATAGAAATTTTTTTAAAGTTCTCTTTGGAATGTTTTACAAGATATATAGATGATGGATAAGCAAAAAAAAAACAGATAAATTATAGAGAGGAGAGTAGAGAGAGAAAGAGATGTTTATGTTTGTGTGTGACTAGAAGAATAATATTTATGGAAAAAATGAACTAAAATAATTGTCCCTCTGAGTAAAAATTTTAGTGATCAGAGACAAAAATGAAAGGAAAATGTACTTTTTACTCTGTACCTCCCTATACGCTTTTAATTTTGTTTTGTGTGCATGTATGGCATGTATTCAAAGAAAAAAAGAATATTTAAATTTTAATTATTAAGGCATATAAGAGTGTGTTGTCCAAGAATTAATGAGATCTGACTGAAACAAAATATAACTGTTTACTTGGGGTTTTATTAAGATTGCATTGTGGGAGATATAGAAAATAGAATCTTTTGAATTATATTCCATGTTGCCTAACTGGGGTAAAGCATATGAAAAATGGGCTAGTCAGCTACGTGAATTAGGGTTAGAAGTCCATCACATTTCAATTGATGCTTCGTTTTGTCAACTACGCTAGAAGTCTGTTGAGTTCCACTGATACACTGGCAAGCAAACAAGGTGAAAAGCTAGTTGAGCAATAATTAGTGGAGTTTTAAGCTTAGATATCTTGTGACTGGTTTTATTTCAGCTCCTTTCTGAAGGTAGCTGTGTCTGAACACGCCTTGTCATGCCTAGAGGCGGATTCCCCACATTCTCCCACCTCCCTTGCAGCAACCCAGACTCAAAAGATTCTGCATGCTTCTTATTTCTTGTCAAGTGTAAGACTACACAACTGGTTTATATTTTTTTTATGTTTGTTTTTGTTCGTTAGATTTTTTTTAAGCAGATTTAAAAGATGAGTGGTCGATTAAGGGCATGATTTCAAATAATAAAGGCTTGAAAACTAGCACCAACAATGTTACTAATATACAAATATATTACAGTGTGTTGCACCCTGGTGTCCTAGGACACTGCTGGAGTCCACCACAGAGAAAGTCGACATCCATCCCAAGGACCTGGTTTGCAACTGGGGAGGGGGGGCGCTGACAGGAGCAACCAAGATAAACAATTGCATTAAAATAAATAAAATGTTGCTTTTTCCTCTATCTTCCCCACTGCCAACTCAGCTTCATTTCTTTATTGCCTGTATTTTCCTTTACTATATGTTATGAAATATTAATATATATATCTAATATATGCACAAAAATTGCCAAATTGATTCACAAAAAAAATCATAAAAGAAGTTGTGCACATGGCTAATTACTTTGGAATGCTTGCATATAAAAATTATTTTTAGTAGGAGCAGGAAATGGAATATATTGAATTTTAGTTGCTTGGGGCCAGGATAAAGGGGCACTTTCTCCAAATATAAATACATAGAAATGTGCACACATGTACACATATGACAAATGCAAACATACTCATGACATGAAAGTCTGAATTTCATGCTTCTTATCCATTGGGAATCATTGACTTATAAGATGGACATGCTGGACGTGCCCTGGTGGCTCAGAGTTAAATTCATGCCTGGGGCCTAGTCCACATACAGCCCAAGGACCCTGGTTCACTGCCCCCGTTGAGTGGAACAACTGAAACAACTAACTAAATAAAATGCTTCCTCCTCCTATCCCTTCCTTCTGGCTGCAGCCCTTCATTCCTGTCTGCCTTCCTCTCACTGTGAAAAAAAATAAAAGCACTGCTAAATTTAAATGTCATTTGGAAGTCAAATATAAATATTAACAAATTCCATAGATTAGTTGTAGAAATTAAAAATCTCAATGATTTTAAATTTGATGTGTCATTGATTATTTTTATTCCATACAACATTTATGATCACTTTATTTTTCTAATTCTGTTTCTTGGCACTAATAGCTGGGAGAAAGCCCCACTTCTCTAAGGGTTGTCAGTCACAAGTCAGTTCAGGATAGCTATGTGTGTGCAAACTTGTAAAGGAAAGACAAGACACTACCTAGTTAGCAATGGCAGAGTGCCTGACTAATGATATCAATAATCACGAGAAGAGAATGAGGAAGACTCCTCTGTGACATTTTATGTTCATCTATTTGTAACAGATAAGGGGAAAAACAGGACTGAAATCACACATGGCCCCAAAGAACATGCAAAATTTCTCTCTGGAGTAGATGATCCTACATAACAAAATGACAAGAGTGGTGGGAGTGGCAGGGAGCACCCTATGTTGGAAGGAGTAGCCTACGAGAAGGAAACCAACTTGGAGGTTAGAGAAAGATGGGAATAGAGGAATGCATAGCTAATTCTTGACAATCAAATTTCAGGTTAATTATGAAACAAGCATCTCCTTGAATAACCAATACTTAAAGAGCCAGATGATTAGAGGCCCACACAGGAGGTAAGGGAAGCATTAAGACATGGATACAGAGTTAGTCACCTGACTATGGACATGAAGTCATCAACTTTCCTTTTGATTTTGCTAAAGAAAATTAAACTTTGGTGGGTTTCATGATTTGGAGGGATAATAGGAATAAAATGGCAAAAACTAACATCTGGGTAAAATATACACCATAATAACTAATAATATTTTACTGCAGTCACCTTCCGAAACAAAGCAAAATGCCCCGTCTATTCTCCATATCTTTGATCATCAGTAAAAATGAATATAAAAAGTTTGCAGGCATATTTGAATGCTCTAGATGCACTAAAGCAGAGTCAGTCTTTGAAGACCCCATCTGGGTAGTAGTTTGATTCTGGAATTTTGTTTTGCATGAATATGTAGATCACAAATGGGTTTCTTTAATTACCACCTGTATCACTGTTTTTAATGGCTACACAAAAATCATCCTATTTTAAAATACACCAGGCTATTACTTCTATCTGGGTAAATAAACCTGGTCTCTAAATCTAACAGCCCTACCTAATATTTAAAATTAATTTTTTAAATGCACATTTATGCATCTCATATTATTTTCATGAAACATTTCATCAAAAGGAAAGACAAAACCAAAGACGCACCAGTCTAGTGGCAGTGACAGATACTAGATATTAGAAAGGCATATAGAAAATCTCTTTCATTTCAAACACTGAATGACATCCAAATCAAGATAAATATCAGATGGATCTGAATTTTTTTAAAAGGTCTGAAATCCATTAAGTGAACAGAAATGTTTTCTTGCAGTGGATAAAGAGAGAGGAAGAGAAAATATAGAACAATGAGGATAAAATATAATCTAGTAAGGTGAGTTAAAAATTCTTGGGCTCAGTATTTTATTACAAGTGAAATTAATTCTTCTGCCTACTTAATAGAAATATTAATTGGAAAAATCTCTCCAACAACTAACTACGGATAAACAATTCTCAATTATTCATATTCACAAAGAGTGGCTCAAAGATGTGATATAATATAGAGGTTGCTTATATTTGATTCATATTAATTAACTTCTAAATAAAATTTATTTAACTAACCTAAACTTGCTAATGTTCCTTGACTCTACCCTATCTAAGAAACAAGGAGTGAATAGGAATGTATAACAATCTAAGAAGATTCTCATAGAAAGGAAAAACGTGATATTAAATGTTCTACTGATGTATAACCTTTAAAATTGTATAAGTGTACATTTGTGTGTGCAGCTTTGTGCATGTTCACAAAGTGAATATAACTATTAACTTTAACCTGGGTCAGCAAACAGAATATTACTAACACCCCATTCTTGTCTTCTTGTTACTCTCTTTCCAATTCCCTATTCCTTCAGGTAAGCATCATTCTGACTTCAGCCTCTATCCATTAGTCTTTTTTTTATTTTTAATTTCATATAAGTGGATCCACACAGCATCTATTCTTTTGAGTTTGGTTTCTCTTACTCAGTACCATGACCTTGAGTCTCACCCACATTGTTGCATGTCGTAGGAGAGAATTTGTTCTCACTGCCTTGCAGTGTTAATATGCCACAATGTATTCATCTCTTCTATGGTTGATGGGAAGTTTCATCATTGTGCCATTATAATAGCATTGCCATGAACATTCTTATCTATGTCATCTGATAAACTGATGTACACATTTCTTTTGAGTATATGCCTAGGACTCTAATTATTTGGGTCATATATTAGCTGTAGTAAATACTGACACAGAATTTTCCAAAAGTGGTCAGACCCCTTTACTTTCTCACCACGAGTGCCTGACAGTTCTGGATATAGCACATCCTTTGTCATACTGGTCAGGTGTGGGTTTTCTCACTGTTTTCAAATTTAGTCATATCGCTGGGTACAAAATGGTAAACACTATGCTTTTAATATCTATTTTATTGAAAGTTAGTGACACAAAGCTGGTCTTCTGGATATCATCATTTGTGAAGTATCAATTCAAGTCTTGTTTTCCCCGATATTCTTTTAAATTCATCTTTTACTTATTGATTTATAGCAGCCTGTATGTATTTTATTTAGATTGTCTGTGGGGACTATTGATTGAAAATATCTACTTCCACTTTATGGTTTGCATCTCACTGTCTTCCTGAAGTCTTTATTTTTAAATTGGTATTTTAATGTCAGATACATGACCACAGATTTATTTTTCCAAGAAAATAGAGGTAGATGAGGAAGAGAAAATAGGGCATTGGCATATTGAGAAGTCTAAAATGCCAAACTTAATGGTGAATTGGTTAGGAACTGAATATGCCATTTAACCTTACTGTTTTTCAGTTTTCTTATTTACGTGGTGGAAATAGGTACTTGTTTTATACAAAATCTCCCCATAGAGTTAAGCTGGTTAGGATAGCAAAAAGAAAAAGGAAGTGGGAGAGAATGATAAATGTTAATTTGTGATGCCAAGTGGTTTTGCTTGTAAAAATAGACTAAGGCTGGTCTTTCAAGCAATCATTTTGATATCTTTCTCTAGAACTACTTGGAAGACCGATGGATTAGCAGAAATTGTGCTAAATTCTTTTGGAGAAAACAATTACCTTCAGCATAGAAAGGAATATATAAAACAAAGAGGGAAGAGTTTTGTGAATAATCTGAAAAAGTTATTCAACCTTCGCATTTTTCAGGAGCAAATCATGTCTGGTGAATGTTTGATTAATCACAACTGCCAGCAACATCAACTTCAAAAGCAAAATACGTAAAGAAAATACAGCACTACAAGTTTTTGTATAGTTCAGTAGAAAGATGTGATGTGATATGCTGTAAAAACATAAAAGCTAATTTTAAAATCAGGCAGCTGAATTTAAATCTCAAAAATTCACTTATGAGCTAGAAAATGCAGAGAAAATTTCATTTCTGTATTCTCATTTTAATCCTAAATGGAACTGATATCTTAGATTTTTGTGACAGTTAAAACTAATTCACTGATAGTGCCTGTCACACAGTAGATGCTTAATAGATGTCAATTGCATTTATCTAATATTTTCCAAAGGAAAGTTATTGCATTTTATTGACTATGATTGTGAACACATGGTAACTTTTTAAATTATCAATAAAAGAAAGCAGTTTTATGGATTAACTATTTTGTTATTTGGAAACATTTTCCTAGAGGGTAAATTTGCAACATTTTCATTCATTTTGTGTCTTTGAGCTATAGAACACTTGTATACAGGTAGAAAATGATTGATTGATTTGATGAGATTATTCAGTCACAATCTAAAGAATGCTCATTCTGGTCACTGCAAAAAAGCAGGCATTTAATTAGATGAATATATCTGAGGTTTTCCTTGACTGCTCTTTTGAACTAAGGTTAAACTGAGCTACCTACTTACAGAGGTCTAGTTGCTAAGTTCATTTACCAAACTGCAAGCCTCTCAAGCTTCAGACCAAAATAGGAGTTCCATTTCTCCATAAAAGCTCACCATTCTTTTTACAACAAGTAGATTTCCATTTCAGCCAATTTATCTTTTCGAAGGATTTTTTTATTCAGTTTTTTATTCTTTTGCAAATTTATGTCAGTGAATTTGTTTTATTCCCATACCACCAAACATTCCTGAAGGACAAGACAAATCTGTCCCAAGGTTATTGTCCCATGCTATCCATAATTACTTGATTTCTCCTCCTATGGGAGGATTATACCTCCTTCCCTGTTGAACTCAGAATGACCTTATACTTGCTCTGGCAAGCAAAATGTGGAGAAGTCACATGTGTCACTTCTGCACTCAATCTTTACCCCTGAGATTGTGAAAATGTGTTACATTGGAGTTTTTGTCACCCGGCGTACCTGAAAGACTACTGAACTAATCTACTGCCATCCCCCCACTACACAAGTAGCATAAGTAAGAAATAAGCTCAGTTGGTCACCCCAGTGTCCTAAGAGTCTAGTGCACCCTGGGTGCAGTCCATATACATCCCAAGGTCCCAGGTTCAAGTCCCATGGTCAGGTGCAACAACCAAGGTGAACAACTAAAAAAATAGATAAAGTGCTTCTTCCTCCTCTGTCTTCCTGCCTGTTTACTTGCCTTCATTCCTGCCTACACACACACAAAAAAAAAAAAAGACAAATTTATTTAAAATAAAGAACAAGTGTTGTTTTATTCTGTGAAGATTTTATGTTGCTTGTTTCCACTGAATAAGCTCATCTATCCTGACTGATGAAAAGTGCAAGACCAAGACAAATTTTTTTTAATGAGCACGAAACTGTGCTTTATAGCATACCAGTTTTTCTAAGGGTGGTTTCTAAAGACAGGAGTCTAGCACAGAAAAAAAAAAAAAAAAAGCTACATCAGCATAATTGATACGTACATAAAAGTTCTTTATTCTCCTTCCTAATAACAAATAATCTACCCATTAGTTGTGGGAAGATTAAAAAAGGAAAATTATTTACAAAGTGAAAACTGAGAAAATATCTATGATTCACCTGAAAATGCTTTTGAACAAAGTTAAAGGAGTTTTGAGACATTAGAAGTAATTTTTCTTAGAATTAAATTTTCTTAATTAAATTTTCTTAATGGTAGGATAATGATGATAGACAAAGCTAGTTATTATTACACAAGGTAGAAGTTAGAGACTGTCTATCATGACAGCAAATAATTATGCTGACAATGAAAATAACTATTTACTAAAAATATTGTAAGAGTATTTCTCTAGTGCCATCTAGGCAATATACACACCAAAACAAACGATAGAATTGATATAACTTGCTTTGGAGAATTATAAATGAAACATAAAACATTCTTCTGAAAGTAAGTTCTTTTTACTTCAAAATTACCATGATCAACAGTACTCCACTGCATACAAATCACTCAAAAGAAAAATAATAGATCAAATATTTTTTACGTTCTAGAAAGTAGCTTTGTCATTGACTACAGCTTGTAGTAAACCATGATTATTCAGAGAAAAAGTTCTTTCTGTGTATTTTGGCCAATTTCTTTAGAAATTCAGAATGGCTTCCCTCTCTTCTAAAGGGATTATGAATAATTCTGTCAATCCATCTTAAACATGGGCTGCACTCCAGAACTGAAGAATAACATAATCAAAAATTGAAAAGCAAAACATAAAGATGTAAGGAATGATAGATAATCCAGGTTAGCTAAAGCTTAGGAAACAAATATAAATTAGCAGAGCTACAAGAAGCTAGAAGATGCTCTGGCTGAGGGGCCATTCCCATTTCCTCAGTCACAGAGACTGTACCTCAGATAAAGCCTACACACCTCAGCCTTCCTTGTAGTTAGGTGTCGTCACATGTTCTGGGTAATGGCTCAATGCTGGCAGTGGTGTGAACAGCTTCCAGTTGTGTCCTTCAAGAAGTTAACCAAATACTTCTTCAGGATAAAGGAGCAACAGAATAGAGGAAACCTGGGTCCTTCACAATGAGTAAAGACATATTATCTCACAGCTGCTTGCATTCACCAGGGGAAAAAAATGTCTTTCCTTTTAAGACACTATTATCTGGAGTTTTCTGTCACTTTTAAGTCATCCTAATCCTTAATAGTACATGTCACAAACTGAAGGATGCTCCTCCCCATGCCACCAAAAGTCATATGTTGAAATCCTAACACCAATGTGACAGTATTTTAAAATAGATAAGGAGATATTTCAAGCTAACCAAGGTCATAAGTTTGGATTCCTAATCCAATAGGATTGATACACTCATAAGAAGAGGAAGAGACATCAAAGATTGCTCTTTCTCTCTCTTCTTGTGTACAAGAAGAGAGACCTTGTGAAAACACAGTCCAAAGGTAGCTATCTTCAATCTAGGAAACAAGGTCTCATCAGAAACCAACTCTGAAAGCATCTTGATGTTGAACTTTCCAGTCTCCAGAACTATAAAAATAAATTAATTTATTTTGTGCATATCAACAGAAATGTGGTTTGTCTTTTGTTGTTGTTTTTGCTTTTAAAAGAGGAAGGAAAGAAGGAAGGAAGGAAGGAAGGAAGGAAGGAAGGAAGGGATTTTCAATTCTTTGTTTATTTGCCCTATCCCCTGCCCTCAACCCTAGGCCTTAGTCCTAAAACAGGGTCTTCAAGTTTTTTGTGGTACACACACACCAGCTCTCTCAGTGACGTAAGCCACAAGCGCAGGTCCCAGCAATGTGATATTTTGTTATGACAGCCTGAGCTGCTTGAAAAAGTACAGATAGCAGACAACCACAACCACAGCATTGAAGATTTTGCATGCCATATTAAAAAATTTCCATGTTACTAAACACAGGAGTTGGGCATAGATGAAAATGATCAAAGTAGTGCATGCAGAAAATGAATATGATAATGGTGATCAAAGAAAAGGTTAAAGGCAGTAAGAATGCTACTAGATAATAAGACACATGCTATATGAAATGTCATATAAGAGTTAAGGAATAGAATAGGGCTTGGGACATTTCTTTTTACAAATATGACACTTCTCTCATTCTTTTTCATGTGCCAAATTATTTTATAACATTTCCTCTGAGCATTTATACAATATAGCAATTTGTTCATTAATTTTGTTTGAAAGATGTCTGTCCATGAACAAAATCTAACTAATAAAACTTTATGGATGTAAATCCAAGAGAAAGTCTTGACTGTATTTATCTACATAATCAATTTTTGCAATCTGAATAATTCACAGTGTTTGTTTTCAGTATGCTTCTCCATAATACTTGGCCTATTTCTGGATATTTGTGTCTTGCTGCCTACTGATGTGTCTGAATAAAAAACAGGTTCATTTTAATATTAGCTCAAATCAGACATAATGAGAAAGACAAAATTGTTGTGAATAAAAATAATTCTAAATCTCAATATATGTAAAAAGCAGTTTGCCTGCTGCTCAAGAATTAGCATGCTATCGATCTTTCCATTTGTGAGCAGAATTGAGAATCAAGGTGCAATGCCGTTCTATGAAAGAGCCACAAAGATATACATTTCATTGTTTGTGTTAAACATTCTAAAATATCATCATATATTAGACATGGCTTAGCTGCATGAATTTTATTAATCTCATAAATATTATTGCACTTATAATAATTTAACTGTTTCCTTAAGGAAAAAAGAGTGGATTATATCCAAACTGTCAAATATTTGCATATTATATCTTATTCAGTTCTCATGACAGGACTGTGAAATATTTTTACAGCCATTTTGTGGATTAGGCATGCAAGTTGAAAAGATTTAAATGTCTTCCCAGGATGCACAGTGAGAAACTCAGAGTCAGGATTTATCTTAAAACTAATTCCAACACTTTTTAAACTTTGCTATCTAAGATACTATTTAAAGCATAAAAAATATGCAAACCATAATTGTTAGAAATAAAAATAACACATTTCTATTTCTTTATTTTAGAATATGAAGTGAAACTGAGAGTGACTATAATTATCCAGATAATTGAGTAGCTTGGAAAAACACTAATTCAAGTAAAAGGTTAAATCGTTTTCTTAAATAATTAAAATTAGTCATCAACTTTGGCTCCTATTTCTAATTATTTAATTCTGTTCTGCTTTGCCTGTATAAACTAAGCCCAAGTTATAAGCTGACATTTTTTATGCTATACTTTATGATTTGTCATATTTGTGGTTGAAAAGAATTAACTTTAGAAGTCAACTTTAAATGGGCTCAAGTTTCTTTAAGCTTTTATTTACAAAATGATAGTCTGGAGCCTCCTCTTTTAAAGATTTAAGCAAAATATCCAGCAAATTATTTTAAAATAACCTCAAACCTTATGGTCAGAAGGGTATCTCTTCAGTGTCTAATACTTTTTAAATGTATCAGAAATACTAAATACATGATTTATATTATGTTCATATGTACTTTATACCAAACTAATTCATTTTCATATCACTAACATGAATATAAATGATTTCCACACTGTTAGGTAAATAACTGGCAACCAAATAATGTCATCGGGTTTCTTCACTTGCATTGTCCAAAGAAACTAGACAGGAGATTGAAATCTGTACCATGTTTTCTATTTTCTTATTGTTCAAAAGAAATTTTATTATAAAAGCTAATGTTTCAATTGTGAAAGTTTGGAATATAAATGCAGGAAGAAAGAAAACCCCACATTACTGTTACCCAATGAAAAACACCAGCTAATTTACCCAGAGAATTTTCCTTCATTTTACTATTTTTGCCTTTTTAATTTACTTTAGAAAGTAATAGCTTCATTTCAAATCTTTCCTTCACCATAAATTCCATTTAGCAGAGAAGCAGCTCAAGAATTTTCACTCTACTAATTCCAGAATATGCACACACACATACTCACAAAATTTTAAATTGTATTTCATAAAAACTTATCGAAAGAAGTAGAATAAGCCTACGAGAATGGTGGATTGAGGGCCTTGGCAAATCTTTTTCCTACATAAAAGTAATAGCAATGTAGGAAGTATTTCAGAAGAAAAAAGAAAGCAAAAAAAAAGGAGAAAGAAGGAAGGAAGGAAGGAAGGAAGAAAGGAAGAAAGGCAGTTGAACCTTGGTAATAGTAGCAAATTTTATGACCTTGTAAAATGGCTTACCTTTATCCTTTCTCCAATCTCCACAATAGCCTCAAATACCAACAGCCCCACAATGACAATAGATGTGCAAACCGGAAGACTTTCAAGTCACTAGAAAAAGCAGATTGGACTTGGAGCTCCTCAAAAAGTCCTGTCCTCATTGTCTTGTCATTATTTGACCTGTCTCACAGCTCTATGAAAGAATCTCATTCACAGTGCATTTTTTATTCCTTAAAGCTAACTCTCAGGTGGGATGGGTGGGAATCATACCCAGAAAAATTGCTAAGTAATCAGTGACAGTTATTTTACATCACAGTTACCTGGAGCTGTAATATCAACTGAGACAGAGAGCCTCATCAAAAACTGTAAAGGAAGATCTGGAAAAAGAACTGTTCATAGGAAGTTTTGAAAGCTATCAGGTATTGCTAAAATCTAGAAGATTTTATGGAAGAAGTGAAGTAAAAGATTGTGTACCTATGAAGGAAATACATGAAACAGCCACTGTATTAATCAGGATTCTCTAGAGAAGCAGGATGGATGATGACTGATGATAGAAAGATAACAATTGCAGGAATTTTCAGGTCTATGCTCTTGCAAAAATATTAAGCTGGACTCCGTTTCACACTGTATATAGAAATAAACTGAAAATAGACTGTACGACTAAGCATAAGCACTAAATAATTTACAAAGCTGATAGACAAAAAACAGAATTATCTAATTATCTTCATGGCTTTGGATTAGGCTATGGTTTCTTAGATATGACACCAAAATCACAAAAAAATAAAAAAAGATAGATTGGACATATCAGAATTAAAACCTTGTGTTTCAAAGAACTATTAAGAAAGTTAAAAGACAATTCTCATAATGGGAGAAAATATTGACAAACAATATCCTTATAAAGGATTTGATTTTGGAATATTTAAAGTATACTAACAACTTAACAGTATAAAGACAAACAAATCTATTAAAATTGGCGAAGCATCTAAATAACTATTTTTCCAAAGAAGTTATACAAATGACCTTTATGCACATACTAAGGTGCTCAACAGCATTAGCTAACAAATAAATTTAAATCAAAATCTTAATGAGATACAATTTCACACACCAGAATAACTTTAATCAAGAAGATACATAACAAATGTTGGCAAATGTGTATAGAAATTGGAATCATCATACATTGCTAATGGGAATGTAAAATTGTCCATATAATTTGGAAAATTGTTATGTCTCTTATATAAACAGTTAAACATAAGGCTACCTTATGACCCAGCAATTCCACTTCAGGATATATACCCAAGAGAAAAGAAAATTGATAACCACTAAGAAAAAAACCCTTGTCCATGGTCTACAAGCACATGAAAAAATGCTCTATGTCACTCATCATCAGAGAAATGCAAATAAAAACCACAGTGAAATATCACCTCACACCAGTGAGAGTGACCTGTATCAGAAAGACTAGAAGCAACAAGTGTTGAAGAGGGTGTGGAGAAAAAGAATTCTTCTATACTCTTGGTGGGAGTGTAAATTAGTGCAACCTCTATGGAAAACAGGATGCAGAATCCTCAGGAAAATAAAGATGGAGCTACCATTTAATCCAGCAATCCCACTCTGGGCATATACCCGGAACTAGAAAAGCTCTAATCAGAAAAAATACCTGCACTGCAATGATCACAGCAGCACAATTTGCTATAGTCAAAACATGAAAGCAACTTAAATATTCATCAATAAATTACTGAATAAAGAAGCTATGGTATATATACTCAGAATTTTATGCAGCTAAATAAAAAAAATGAAATTGTGTCTTTTGCAATAATCTGGAGGGGATGAAATGAGTGAAATAAACCAGAAAGAAAGAGAGAAGTACAGGATGGTTTCACTAATATGCTGAATATAATAAAACATAACAGACAAGTAGACAAACCCCAACAAAATTCACAGGATGCAGGACTATGGCTACCTGCGTGTGGGGAGGGGGAAGGGACAGGAAGAAAAGGGGACCAAGTGGTGAGAAAGGACACTGGAACTCGGTGGATGTGGTGTGAAATACAGACTGAAGTGTGATGTCAATACCCTAAAATGAAAGACAGCATTATTATCATTGTCAGAAAGTGATAAAAATCCCAACCCTTCAGTCCATCAGGTCAAGTGATAATAGATAAATAAAGTGTATAGTCACATTAAAAAGGAACGAAGAATTGATTCATGCTACAATGCTAACCTTGAGTTAGTATGTTAGATGAAAGAAGCCAATCACAAAGTCCATACGTTGTGTGATTCCATTTATATAAAATATTCACCACAGGCAAATTCACATAAACAGAAAATGGAATAGTAATGGCCAGGGGCTGAGTGATTGGAAGTGACTGTTAATGGGTATAGGGTGATGAAAATGTTCTAAAAGTCATTATGATGATAGCTATACAAACACGTAATATACTAAAAACCACTGGATTTTATGTTATATGTGTTTTATCTCAATGAAACTGATATTTTTACATTATATCGAGGAATTAGTTATTATTGAATCATCCTTACATTTCTAAGAAAATCAATGTTTATAACATCTTGTTCTCTAAATAACAAGCCTGAATTAAATTTGAGATGATTTTACTTAGTTTTGCATCGAATTTTATAAATAAAGTAAATTTGTTTATAACATAACAAAATACTACAGAGAGGAAAAAAAAAATTATTTTCTCACAGTTCTAGAGGATAGACATCCAAGAGCAAGACTTTGGCAGTTTTTGTTTCTCCTAGGGCCTATCTCTCTGGTTTGCACATAGCCACATTCTCACTGTGTCTTCACATGGTCTTTCCTCTCTGTATATGTATCTCTGATGTGTCTCTGAATGCTAAAATGTTTTTTAATGACACCAGTCAGATTGGATTATGGCCCCATCTAAAAGCTTTGTTCTAGCTCAATCTTCTTTCTAAAGACCATTTCTCCAAATATAATCACATTCTAAAGAATTGGATTTGAAGGTTTCATGTTTGAATTTGGAGGAATATAATTGAGTCCATGACAATCTACAAATTATTTCCTTAACACACATTATACTTTTCTGATTTTGTTACTATGCTATACAGCATCATAAAGTAATTTAAGTAACCCTTTTTCTTATTGTAGGATAGTGTGAGAACCTGCCCCAGGCCCAAAGTTGAAAGTGAGCAAAACGACTGGCCAGTGCTGAGCACAGACCTGAATGGAGCAGGTGGCCTGTCTGCACTGACTGTACCTTAGAGGTCCTGCCCTGGTAATTTTGCTGTCCTTGCTTAATAGATTGCTTTTTGTTCTTTCCCACTTGGCTGTTCCTGCCTGCTCATAAACCTCCTTCTGCTCACACCCCTAACAACAGAACCCCTTGCCCCAATTCCGTTGGTGCAGTAGCTTTCTGGAAGTTTGCCTGACCAGTCACTGCCAGGGAGGTGGAAATATGCCCGACCCACGACCAGCAGAAGGCCCTGTCGTGAGTGCAATAAAGGCCAGCTCCTTGCTGCCTATGTCTTTTTGTGATTTCCTTAGACTATCTCCCAAGGCAGGCCGGGACTCCACCAGAACACAAGCACCTGCATGACACCTATGGTTAGAACAATTCAAATAGCACAGTAAACATCTCTTTATTTACATATTTGAATCAAAAAACTATCTGAATCTGGTACATTTTAAGAATTTGATGTCTCTTTCTTCTGTGTTAATGTAAGTGTATTATTAATGTGTTTTCTATTATTTTAATGGAATCAGACTCAAACAGAAGTATGTGTATGCTCAATTAAACAGATGTTGATACATATAGTTTGGTTTATTTTAAAATACACATCTATGATCATATTATGAAATTCGTGACTTTACTCCATTATATCATAAATATTTTCACAAGCCTTAAATTATTCATAATGACTATTTAATAACAACCTATTTCATATATTGAATATACCAGAATATACCAAATGCTTCTCTTGTTTTTAACATTATGTCAATTCTGATTTTTACTAGACCTGAACACACTTCTCTATGGTGAAGGATAAAACTGAACTGTTGGTGGTAAACTTAATGTATCAAATGCAGGTGTTGATTTATGATAATTTACACCTTAAACTTATATAAAGGAAGGATGTACTGTTCTGTCAATAAAATTTTTTAAATAAATAATGAATGTACTTCTCTGTGGATAAAGTTTTTCTCTATTTATAATTATATCCTAACAAGGATTTCCAGAAAATGATTTATTAGCCCAAAAATAATAATTTTGAACTTTCATATGTGGTTTTATACCATTTTCAAGAGTATCATGTAACTTTATAAAAATTTTTAAAATTTAGCATTTCCTTTGTTTTCGCCATTATAATCTTTGTTTTAATGCTTGCTAAATCACAGGTAGACAAACCAGTATTTCTAATTTTCTTTTGTTTCATTACTGATTTACATTTTTTGCATATTTTACATGTTTTACATATTTTGCATATTTTAATACTTCATTATATGTATATTTATGGTCTCTATCTTTGTGTTCTTAGTATATTTTTTATACATTAATGTGGTAAAGAGAGCAACTCTCCGTATATCTTATTTGATATGAAAATCCCCTTCATTTTTTACCATGTATAATATATATACATATATATAAAACAATACAGCAGTTTTACTCAGACTTAATTAATGTAAACAGTCATATTACAATTTGATAAACATGCTAACTTATAATTTAGCTTCTTTTCTTCTTTTTTTTTCATCTTTATTTATATGGTTGTATAGTTGCTCATTATTTTGGCTTTCACCCTGGCCCCGGGTCTCAAACCCAGGTCCTTGGGTTTTATGTGGTTCATACGCAGCTGCCTGAGCCACAAGGATGCGCTCCTCTTTTTATCATTTGATATTCTATATTAATCCTTTAATTCTCCTAGAATTTATTTTACTGTCCATTTTTAAACGTTCGTGCTGTTTCGTTGGACTGTTGATCAGAGGACTCTTGGGCAGATTCAACTGCAAGAAAGAGAATCCCCTTGGCTACTTAAAGCAGAAAAGGGATTTATTGAATATTAGATAGTTCACAAAATTGTTGAGAGGACTGGAGAAACAGACTTGATTCTAAACTTCCAGGAATAAAAAGAACCAAAATCCTGCCAAAGAACCGGGCAGAAACTGTGGCCAATACACTCTGGCACCACAATCACCTATGGGGCCTGGAATTTGATTTATGGCCCTTGTTTCTGCTCCAAAAACTAATGCCACTTCTGCATCAGGAAACTGATCTTGAAACCAGTACCAAATACCAACAAAACAGAACTTCCAGGCAATGTCTGCTTTCTCCAAATCAAAGCCTTAGGCACATTTATCTGATTTGCCCAACTAGGGCATATACCTGGGACAGGACTCTGAACATTAAAATCTCTCCTAAATAACCAGAGGAAGGCAATCATATATAGAAGAAATATTCTCAGGTAATTTTTTTAGCAAAAAAACCTAATATTGCTTCCAAATTTTAACATGCATTTTTAAATTAAAGAATCACATTTACATTAAGATCCCCATAGAGTGTAAACCTGATAAATATGATTCAAATATTATGATTTCACCTGAGTTCAAAGATTAAGAGTATGGACTTTGGAGCCAGACTGCCAGAGCTCAAATTCCAGCGTTGCCTCTTACTGGGTGTGTGACTTGGGCAAGTTAATTGCTTCAGTGATCTCATGAATACATGACGATAGTTAAATACCCACTCGTAGGACTGTGTGGGCATCAATAAGTTACTGGATGTAAAGTGTTTAAAACAGTCCCAGACCTGAAATAAATATTATGTGTTAGTATTTTTTTTTTCAATCTTCTTCCCCAAGGTATTCCCTGTCCTGCTTGAAATTTTTCCATTTACTTCCACCCTTAACTTCTGCCCTTAGCCAGTTTTCAGTCTAAGCTGTCAACTTCTGTTCTATTTCACAACTCAGCACCTTAGCCATTTGCTTCTGATGCGGAACTCTGTTAAATGCTATCAGAAATTATTTGTAAACTGTGATTTGATTGTTCAGTATAGCAGTACACATCAGCAGTGCCGAGAGGTAAAAATTATCTCTGAGAGTTACAGGGAGATATTGAAGAAAGTGACTCTGAAACTCTTTACAAAATGCATAAAAAGCTGCATAACAGTCACTATATTAACTGAACATTTCATACTTGCCTAGCTTTATGCTTAAAATGTTGCAAATATATTGTCATATAAGCTGTACAGAAAGATTTTGAGGTTGTTGTTTAAGAGGTGAGTATTCTTTTTAGATTTGAGGAAAAGAAGGATCAGAGAATTTTCAATGGTGTGGGTATCTTATTGCTGCTGTAACAAGTTGCTACTAACCTAATGACTTAAAATAACCTGAATTTATTATCTTATCAGAGTTGGAAGTCAGAAATGGATCGTACTAAGCCAAAATTAAGATATTTGCAAGACTCCATTTTTTTGGAGGCTCTTGGAACAAATATGCTCCTTGCCTTCCAAATTCTAGAGCCTGCTCAGACTACTTATTATGTGGCCCCTTTCTCCCATTTCAAAGTCAGAAACAATAGACCAAGTCCTTCTGTTACTGCCATTCCTTTGATTATCTCACTCTGTTCTCCTTTTCCACTAATAAGGAACTTACGATGCATTGAGCCCACTTTGATAATCCAGAATAATCTCCCAATTTCAAGATCACCTGACTAGTAAAAATGTTGCAAACTTAATTCCTCTTTGCCATTTAAAGTAACATACTCACAAATTCCTGGGATTAGTATTGAGGAACCATTATTCTGTCTACTACAGTTTTTGTGGTGTTTTTTGGTTTTTTTAAGGAAAGATGCTGTCAAGAATGAAGGTGAGTAGATAGGAAGAGAGAGGAGGAAGAAGCATTTTATTTTATTTTTGTTTAGTTGTTCATACTAGCTGTTTCCCCTGGACACAGAACTCAAACCCAGGGATATATTGCTTGGTCTCCTTCGGAGGTAACTGACCTAACTAGTACTACACCAAGGTGTGCCATACTACGGTTTCTTAACATTTGTTATTCCATTCCTTAAACAATCTAACTAGATCTCTCTCTCTCTCTCTCTCTCTCTCTCTCTCTCTCTCTCTCTCTCTCTCTCTCTCTCTCTCTCTCTCTCTCTCTCTCTCTCTCTCTCTCTCTCTCTCTCTCTCTCTCTCCCTCCTTCCTTACATTTATCTAGCCATAGTGCTTTCCCAGCACTTAAACTTACCTTCACACATGTACACATGTGCCACTACAATCTGTAACTAAATCTGATTCTGGCTGGGTATGACATAAAAAATAGCCTCAATAATTCTGTATCAGAATAGAATTAATCCTGCTGATGACCTTACTCTCCTCCGATGATTCTGTTCCAGGGCACTTATACCTTCCTATGCCCACCTCCATTTTCTTCCTAATATCTGGAGTTGCCCAACACCTCTGAATGAAAGTTTATCCATTTTGGTGCCTTTGTAACTTAACTCAGTTCATGACTAAACCTGATCGAAGAACAATTACTCTCAGAATAACCACACTGTAGAAAATAGCACATTTTTCTTATAAATACAAAGTCTCACTTAGCTGTATACTCTTTAGCAACTAGTATAGAGTTTTACATAGATTAGGTACTCAAAAGAGGTTAGTAAATAAATGAAAAAAAGTTTCCTTAAAATAAATCAAATTATATTTATTATTTCTTTAGCTACCCTGTTTAGAAAAGATTTCTAAGTCTTTACAATTTGCTCTTTATGTTTAAGTATTTGTATAAATTCATGGTCTGTCTAATGTACAAAAGAGAAAGGAAATAGTAGCAAATTTATTTAAATGTTTTTAAATAAGATAGTATGTCTTATGAGCCCCCTAATATGAAATACAGATGAAAGTTGAAAAAAATGTAGACTGTGAACTTCATGACTTTTAATTCCTATTAAAATTTAGTCCATGTCAAAATGAATTTTAAAAATACCAATAATTGTTACAAAAAAGAAAAGCAAACACATTTGAATTTTTAATCATGTGATTCCTATTACATTGAATTTTTATTCTTCACCTTACAACTCAATTTCTCTAAGCAATACATTATGGTACTTAGATTTATAAATAGGTAATTTAACTAAGGGATAGTTTCTTAACTAACTTACCTCTCTCATTCAATCATGAACCTGAGTCCTATGTGTCAAATGATACTGAAATCATAATTCTACTGATTAACATATAGAACAAATTCTTTGCCCCATTCCCTTGTGATGTACAAGAGTAAAACTCAGTATGTTCTTCTGTCCATAAATTCCCTTAGAATATAGCCAAATCTTAAAACAATTATATGCTATTGATATGCTAGCTTCAAAGAAAACTAGGCCTCATATAAAAATAGCTTAGGTAAGTTTACACTTACTTGGAGGAATATTCTCATTATCTCCTGTCCGTAAATACAATAATCTGTAAAGTAATTCTAAAGAGAAAATTACCACTTGGCCATTTGATATTTCCTATGAGAATGCTCTCCCCAATGCTTGTTGTCCACAAGCAACTCTCCAAAGACTTGTGTTTGTGTTTTTTTCAGTCACCTACTGCTCTATACCAGTTCTTCTCCCTTTTCTCTATTCAAGCTTAGTCTTCCTCCTGTGTCTTCTTTTAGATGTGTGAATTGATCTGATAACCTAATTGGTGCTAGTGCGATAATAGTGGTTATGGTTTAATAGATTAGATGTCATATATGTGGCAAGTATTCTACTCATGTATTCAATATCATAACACCAATATATTATAATCGTGAAATTTTCAGATATTGTGTTAGACCAATAATAATGTAATGGTGTACAATACATGAGCTTGGATATTTAATTTATCTTATTAACTAACAACAGATGACTTAATTCTGAATTGTTTGTTTCTCCATTTACACTAGAGCATGCCGGATCGCTCCCAGGAACAGGGGAGAAGAGGGGGTGCCACAGGAGATTAAGAAACACAGAGAGAGATAGAAAGGTGGGGTCAGGGGGCCAACAGCCTCACAGACAAAGGGCCCTGAATACCCTGCCTTGCAACTATTTATTGAGTTCATACACAGAATTGCTTCAAGCAGCTTACACAAACAATTATCTTTACATTGCATTTGCTTAGGCAGCTTTTTATTTTCTAACCCCATAACTGCATCTATCTTGCTTTGGGGGGTGAAAGTTACAGGAATACTGCCCAAGTGCTTTCCCACTGTGGCCTTTGTCCGGTGCTCCAGGTCTGGTGTACTTAATGTTCTGCCAACTCCCACTTCATCTTTGCTCTACTTTCTGCCCCCAACCAGAGCCCTCCACTTATTGTTATGTAAATACTTTAATTATATTTCCTTTTTAAATTTTATCCTTAAGCTGAAAATTTAAATAACATTCATTAACTGATTAAATTTTTCTCATGCAGTAAAACATTTGGTAATTCATAACAGAAAAAAATTGCAAAGTTATCACATTTAATCCTAGACATAAAGATAACTGCAAAGAGTAAGTTGGTGATGATGAGAAATCTGCTTTATACCCAAAGTTGGAAATTTTAATTTCCAAAGTTAAAGTTTTCCTGTAGTGTTGTTAAACTCATTAAATGGCTCCATTCAATTTTATGAAAATCACAATGTACTGAAAATTTCATATAGATGACAATAGAAAGATTTCGTTTAAAACCCAAATTCCAGCTGAATGAATCTGAAATGTTCATCAATGAAGAAGACTGAGAAAATCACTTACCTGAGAAATTTGAACAGAGTGATGTTATGGTATGGTAGAAATATCATTGGACAAGATGTTCAAGAAAATACGCCCTAAATTCATTTCACCTCTAAGCACAAGATCTTACACAAGTCACTCAACTACTCCAAACTGGTTTAATTTTGGGACTTATGTTGGGATTAATTTATATTAACTCCAAAATTTCAACAGTAAAGTTATACAGTTCAAATCTTCACCATTCTCATTCAATACCTGGATGTTTCTGCAGAGTGCTCCACTCTCCAGTAACTTTTTTTCTTCTGACTACATTTTAATAACACCTGAGAGGAATTTCACAAATAGACCAAATTTTAAAATAACTTTTAAAAGCCTCTCCTTATACCCATGTGAATAAGAGAGACAAGTGAATGTAAACTGAGATAGTTAAATGAATTTACATCTTTTCTAACATATATACCAGAAGAATAATGTGTGATTCATTAATTACTTCATTGACTACTTAATTGAATAGTCTTTCTATATAACAGTTTATAGTGCTATTTCACAGCATTTCTAATCTTGTCTCTGTCCTACCCGTATTTTACCTTTGGGTAAAATATAGAGTATGCAGAGGATCTTGACATATCTGTCTCCTTCCCCTTTTTCAGTTTCTAGAAGCCAACCAAATGCATTGGCTTTTACCATCTCCCATCTCCACCCCTCCACTCCCAATCCTACTCCTATCTTCAAAATCAATAATGTTGCCTCTCTCTATTTTCCTTAGTCATATCTCCCTCTGACCATAGTCAGGAAAGGTTCTCCAGTTTTAAAGATTTATGTGATTTGGTTGGCCTCACCCATATAATTTAGGATTATCTCCCTTTCTCTAGGTCTACAACCTTAATCACACCTATAAAGTTCCTTTTGTCAAATAAAGTAGCATATTCATAGGTTCTAGGTATTAGGGTATGGGTATCTTTAGGAAGTTATTCTTCTTTATAACAATTTTGACTAATCAAGAAACAAGGGATGTGTTACTTTAGAAAGTGTTACTCTATCTTCAAGCATCTTAACAAATTAACCTTTAGTATATGGAGTATTGAAGAGTACGTAGAGTCCTATGGGCAGTGTAGTGTAAGTCACACAATTAAAGTAGATAAATTCCATTATTTCAATAACTTATAATCATTCTAGACTGTTTCAAAAATTAAATTGAAATTATTGATTAGTATAGCATAAAGTCCATGATTCAGAGCCTTTTATTTGCCATGCTCATAGAAAGCCAATGAAAGCACTTTCTTATCCTAAAATTTTATTATGTTAGAAAACAAAAAATTTCAAACAATTATGAATTTAAGTAAAATATAAATCTAGATTATAGTTTCCTAAATATAATAATAAAGATATCTTGCTTTATCTGCCATCTAGTATAAAATAGAGTGGTATATCTGGATATTTATTAAGAGTCTTTCTAATTACTCATAGCAAAGAGATGGAATTTGCTCCAATATTAATTTACGAAAATGTCTTTAACTGATTTTGTTTACTATTAAAAAATTAGAGTTAGTTTAAGGAAACCAGGAATTGATTAGTTTACAAAACTGAAAAATCTAGGTAGAAGCTCAGGCACAATAGAAATCCAGGGCTCAGATGATGACATGAGGATAGAGTCAAGCTCTTTTCTTCTGCCTTACAGGTGCTGGTTCAATTCTCAGGCAGGTTCTTCCCTTCGGATGGCAACATGGATACTAGCATCTTTAAGTTTACATGCTATACTCTTGGCAACCTCAGAGATCAAAATGTAACTCTTTTCCAGTCATTCCAGCAAAAATCCCCAGCATAACTCTGACTGGAAGATTTGGGTCATGAAGCAGTCACTGAAGCCATGATGGTAAGTGACAGTGATTGCTCACTCTAGTTTGAGTCAAGTATTACCTTGGAGTAGGAAGTTAGTCAGCAGTCACACATGAGAATGAGTGGGAGGGTGACTCAAAGAAAAACTAGGATTCTGTCTCCAAGAGAAGCAGAAATGGATTCTAAACCATTTAATATGGCAGGAATAATATTTGCTTCTCACTACCATACAAAGTCGATCCTGATAATTCTGGTGCCTCTGGTCTGTTCATTCATTGATTCAACCCATATCACCACGTGCCAATTATGTGCTGTGTCAACAGAACTCTATAGAACTTTTGATTCCTCTAATTTCTCATCAATATTTTAGTCAACCATTTTCCTTTTCTTATTACAAGTGTTTGAAAGGATATCAAAAAATCCTTGATGTCTTATATCTATTATTTAATTTTGATTTAGCCCTTTGACTTCTAATGTGGTATATCTGTGTATGCCTATCTCAACATGAACTAATATTCTGGATTCATCTATGCCCCTCATGACTTTATTACTACATGCAAATCCCTGCATATAACTGTGGAGCTATATGATACTAATTTTCTAATTCATACCATTAGGAATCAGAATATTTTATTAATTAAAAAAGACCTATAGCATAATGTCATAATACTTTTTCCCCCTTACCCTTATTTTGCTATTCTTGAGGAGAACCATTTTCAATCAAAATATCTTTTAACAAAAACTGTATCTAGTCAAAGAAACAGCTGTCAATTTCCAACCTGTAATGGATATAAGAAATAAATTTGAAAACATCTTAAACTCAAGGTATAGAATGGAAAGGTTGTCAGAAATTTCTCTTAATAGTAACTGTGGTCCTTTTCTCAAGCTCGCTAATAACCATGGCCAATTTCATTCGAATTTATCCCTGTCCACATCTGAATTTTCACACTAACACGTTAGCCTGGCTTTGTGCAAAATTGTTCAGCTTCCTTTAAAAGCCAGGTAGGGAAAATAGCTAACAATGATATTGTCTCATGATCTCAAACAGTCCCAAAATAGAGAATCTGTCTCCTCAGTCTATGTCTACCTGTAGCACCAATTCTGAATCATCCTTCATTTCAGGAAACTCCATTTTATGTAATAAATGCTGCTAATCTCAGTGAAATTAAGTCTCTGTGCTTTTCTAAGCATCACCTGTCTCTTCTGTCTTAGTATCTCAGTCTGATTCCTCTCTTCTTCCTTTTTTTTTTTTCTAATTTATTATTAATTACCCACTCTCATTTTCACCCACTCATAGGGATACTCCATTCTTCTGTTGACTAACTGATAAAACAAGAGCAAGAGAACATTTATTAACAATCTATTATTTGCCACAGAATCTAAAACTGAGTCCCAATCTAGTGAAGAGAGCTGACAGAGACCACATGTGGTCCGCAAGGACTAAAATATTTTTTATCTGATCCTTTACAGAAAAAGTTTTCCAACATAGTCTCTAGATTAAAAAATACCAAAAAACAACTTCAGACAATGAATGATCCTTGATTAATTCAAGAATAAGAAAAAGAGACACCCCTGTTGTTCAGCATGTAAGGTACAAGTCATGTAAAGGCCAAGGACCTGGATTCAAGACCCACAACCAGGAAGAGGGAGGGGCAGGGGACAGGGCAGGAGGAGAGGGGCATAGGGAGGGGAGATAGGGAGAGGTAGGGGAGAGATAGAGAGGCATAGGGTGAGGGAGGAAAAAAACATTATTTGGACAACTGGGAAAATTATTAAAATATATAGTACAAATATTAATAGGCTGCACATTAGATTAACAACTTAATAACAATGTTAAATTTCTCTGGTCTTGTGTGGTCTTAAGAACAAGAATTTCCTCACTCTCATATATATACATATATGCTGAAATACTAGGAGTGCAGTTTCATTATGTCTGTAACAAATGCTTCAGAGGAAAAATTGTATGTGTGCATGTGTGTGTGTGTGGAGAGAGTGATAATGAATGTGGCAAAATGTTAACAATGGATGTAGGTGAAATATATAGCTGTCATTGTACTATTTGTTCCCCTTCTTGCTTGACATTTTTCAAAATAAAGAATATTAAGTTAAAAAAGGTACACTAGTTTTTAAAATAACCATTTTCCTTTGAGTTTGCAAGGAGCCATAAATATTTCCAAAATGCATCAGCTCATTCTTGCTTAACAAAATATTTAAACTAAATGGATTTCCCCAGCTCAGTCAAGGAACTTAGTGTCTATACTTAATGTCTCTCTTGCCCTTACCCACATTGAATCCACCTTCAAACTATCATCATCATAATATATGTACATATACATACATATGTATATGTGTATATATATATATGTATATATATATATATATCCACTCTACTCCAACCACACTAGTTCAATCCATCAATCCATCATCCTCAACTGATGCTGGAATATCTCCTTGCTAGTGTCTTCACAGAGTAATCTTTTAATTAACGATCCTTTAATGCTGTAAGTGACATCATGTGATTTCCCCATGTCTTCAGATTAATTTTAAATAAAACCTAAACAACTTAGTATAACCTAAATGACCTACACAATATGGCCTTGCTCATCTATTTAATTTCATTTCTCTCAAATGCATAATACATGCTCATATCAGGGTCTTTATAATTTCTGCTACTCTCAAATATTTTCACAACCAAAATCTTCATATCACATAATACTCTGCCCAAATTTGCCTCCACAAGTAGAACTGTTCTGATCACCCTATTCTAAAATGACTAAAGCACTCTCTACCACTCTATTTCCTTAGCTTGATTTCTTTTCCTCATAGAACAATGACAACCTGAAATTATATTTGTGTACATTGTTATTGTCTGAATTTGTCTTATTTATTTTACCTTTCTCAATTCTGACAACCACATTAGAATGTAACTCCATGAGGGAAAGAATTTTTTGTCATTCATTGATTTATTGCCATTTAAACCACACATTTTCTGAGGAATGTGTAAAATTTTCATTCAATCAACTAATAGTTATTAATGCCTACAATATGAGTGTCACTGTTCTGACTACTTGGTCCACATTAGTGAATAAAATAAACACCCCTATACCCTCAAGGAGCTTACATTTTATCAGGAAAGAACATTGTAGAGTGTGTGGAAAGAAAGAAATCATAGGGAGGATGAGTGCATGTGTGTAATATTGAACATGTGTCAAAGTGACTATACAAACTTGTCAGTAGTTAAAAAGTGCTCACATCAGCTCCTTTAATGACTAACAACATTGAATACATGGGAGTCATTTAAAGTGAAACAAGGGCGTAGTTGGAAAGAAAATGTGTAGTGAAAGAGAAAATGGGGAGTTAGAAGTTCTATAACAAGAAGTATTGGGATTGGGAAGCATGAGAAAACTCATTTTCTGGCACTGTCCAAAATAATAGGAAAATAATGGAATTAGTTGGTCTCAGGACTCCACCTGGGCCATTGGTGTGATGGTGTTTCCATTCCAAAAGAGATAGCGATGGTGTGGAAAGCTATATTTCATCAAAAATTGTTGACCTTTGCTCAAGTGTGCAGAAATATGACTAAAGAACGTTGTCAAAATCAAACCTGTTGAGAATTTTATTATATATAAATTATACCTCAATAAACCTGATTTTTTAAATCAGTCTATAATAGAAATATAAATCACAGTTGGAATAGAGCTCCAGATGCTTTTTGACACTCTAATCCTTCTCCTATATGTTAAAATAGAAACAAATTGGTTATTTATTTCTGTTCATTTGCATTTTAAAGTCTTTATTGCTAGGATTTTGCTTCCAGTGTAATGAAATTTAAGCTTCTATAAGCCAGTGTTTTAGAGACTTCAGTATACCTGAGTGGGGATTGCTTTAGGGTTGGAAAGCAGTTCTGAATCAGAAAATCATCTCTCTCTCTCTCCCTGAGTACCCCTAACTTCTTTCTGTCCTGAAGATGACTTGCACCACCACTAGAGGTAAAAAAAAATACACAGAAGCTGAACAAACAGCTAAAGTGAGTGCTTAAAATTGGACTGATAGAATAATCATAACATAACTTCTGTAATATTTGAGTCTCAAAAATGTTTCACATCTTGCAGTAAATGCTTCATAAACACCTCTTTAATCTTCTACTCAGAATACTCCTTGATACACATGTTACTATATTCATACTTAGGAAGTAACTAAACTTCAAAGAAGTTGTTTTGGAACTAGGGTTCAAACCCAGGAAGCCCACCTCTAAAAACATACTCTAGAATCAGAGAATTTATAAGATAAAATGCAAAAAATTTGATTTTTTGAAGGAAAAATAATTTTATATGTTGAATATTCTACTATTTATGCCAAATTCTCGTCGTATCTGTTATACTTCATCTTCTTAGTTGGTTGTTCATAAGATGGAGCATTCTGCTCATATAATTAAAAATAAAATACAGAACTCTATTGGAGGTTTTAAATGCTGCATGCTGAATTCTAAAGATTGTAGATCAGCAAAATTATAGAATGCTTATAGAACTGATAACTCGCAAGCACTTAGAATATGGTGATTATCAAATGCCAACATAGATTCACTAATAATAAATTGTTGTGTATCTTTAGGAATAGTAATTGATGAGCAAATGAGTAATTGGTTATCTAACTAGCCAAATTTTCATTTTAATAAAATTATTAACCAGGTAGATATAGAGAATATAGAAAATTGTAATGTATAATGTTTTAGCAATTGATGGGATAGACACTATTCTTTGGACCAGATGGTAAACCATAGACTAGATGATGATAACATAGCTTCATGCATATTTAGCTGATTTTCTAAATAGCTCTAAAGAATATGAATTTCTAGGAATACAAAATTTTAGCCTCATTATGTCTTTATCTCTACTGTACATAGAGCTTCCAATGATCCTGGATTCATCCATAATCTACCACAATTTGACAACTGACCCTTGAGAAAAACCAATTAATATGCTTTGAAGAAATTAATATGCTTTGTACATAGAATTGGAAAGTATGCAAGAGACTTTCTGATTTCTTTCAGTAGACTAGTACTAAATAGAACCTCCAAAACAACCATCCATCAACTGATTCAAGAAATTATCACAAAAAATAGAAACTTTTGCTGGCAGTTACATTTATTTGGATAAAGTCAATATATCAAACTGAAAATATAGGCTTTCAATATTAGTTCTTCCTTTGAGTGGTTTCAGTATGTTTATCATTCACTATCACTAATGATACTACGCTAATAATAAAAGCATTCAATTCCCCAATTCTCATAATAATTTATTTTAATAATTTTTTTGAAAGACATATGCAAGCAAGAATGAAGAAGAGTAAGCAGGCAGGAAGGCAGGGAAAGAGAAAGAAAAAGAAGAATCTGCATTTATTTTTATTTTAGTTGTACTTCTTAGTTGCATCCCAACTCTGGGAGGTAAACACAAGTCCTTAAGATATATGTGGACTGTGCTTGCCAGAGGCACAGACATAACCACTACTCCAGCAGGGCATGCCAGTGATATTTATCTTTTATGGAAGATTTATTATATGCCTGGCATTAAGCTAAGTACTTTAAAGATATAGATATCTTCATAATCAGATAAGGTATACCTATAATGTAGATGATGTAACCAAATCTGTGAAGTCATTTATTTAGGTGGAACAAGAAACTTTAAATGTTAGTAAATACAGGACTTGTGATTTTTTATTTGTTTTTAACTGTGATCTAAAAGTCTAGAATTTTGGCCTTTTGCTAGGAAAATTATGTAAGTGTTCATGCACATGTATAAATATAAATTTATTAAATATAAGTGTCTGCATTTTATATATGTGTATCTATGTTCTTTTGAACATCAGAAAAATCTGTATGGTCTAATTTTGTGCTGTATATATGTGGTCAATATTTCACCCAGAATATGAGCACATAAATAATTTGCAGTTATAATAAAAATTCACCTTTCCTTTGTGTTTCTCTATTAAAAAAATAGTGAAATATGCTTGAAAATACTTTTGGGATGAAGGAATTTTTGTGAAATTCACATTCACATTCTACAACTGCATTTTATCAAGATGAACTGATGTCTCTTTTGTATTATAAACAAGAAAAAGTCTTTTCGTAAATATTAAAATTTTCTGTAGTTTTTGACATGTCTCAAGTCTCATCTCTCAACAGATGTAATTTTGGTTTGTCAAATTCCATTTTCCTGGCCTTTGTGGTTTTATATTTGATATTTACTGTAATATTTGTAGCCCCTAGCTCTGTGATTCTCAATCTTTTTGTAGTTTTGATTCCTTGTCTTTTGCTTTGTTCTTCAAATCAAGCTAACTTTTATCATTTTAATTATTTTATAGTATGTCGAGATTTTGAGTGACTCCTTTGCTAGTGAATGATACTATGTCAACACCAACTTTGGAAATTGATGTCCTAATTACTATCAATCTGAAATATTTTATCAAATAAACCTGGTCATTCACCATTTTCCTTTTGTTCTCCATGTATCTTTTAATTCCTTTAGTTTATTGACCTGTCCTATTTGGCGAAGTCCTGAAGCACTGGATGCCCTACATAGCAAAAGAAGAATAAACCCTACTGGTAGAGGGTTTTTTATTGCCTTGATGCTCTAATGGTACTATATTAAAATCAATTGTGTATGCAATATATTTAATTTTTTTCTTCACTACTTACCTGCTCACTTTAAGCTTTTCTAATTTAACCAATTCTTTAATTTTCTATATCCTCTCTTCTTTACGATCTTCAGAGACAGGCTTAATATAGTTTTAAATTATTATATCCGATTAAATAGAAGAATGAATGCATTCTTTTATTTTTTAATGATGCACAAACCTTGCCTTTCTCCTGGGCTAACTAGTGAACATTTTCTCCTAAAGACAGCTACTGAAATAAGAATAGAAATAAAAAAAATCTACCTGTATGTAGAGTAATAGGTATTTGAAAAACATAAAGTCAAAGGTTAACCAAAGAAAAAGTGTAAAATAGAACAGATTTTCTTGTCAATAATGTATGGTTCAAAGAACCTTGACTCAAAAATAATTTCTATGCAAACTGAGACTTGATTTTTTTTTATTAAAATGAGAGTCTTAACACTACTTCTAATTATCATGTCTCAATTTTCTAAAAGAGATTTTTGATTATTATTATCAACTTTCTTCAATTTATTCCATTCTTCCAAGTCAAAGACTAATCCTTTCAAGCAACAAACTTTCACACACATCTTCTTCAGATGATTTCAAATTAGATGATACAATGACGAGACACCCAATGTTCACTTGCTTTCATCTTGTTTATCAGACATGGTTCATTTCCAAAAACTAAAGGCCTGAGTCATTAAAAATTATATGGACCATTTAAGCAGGTTTTCTGCACACTTTACTCAAGGAAAAACAGAATGCATTTTCCTTCTTTTAAAAGTATGTCTTTTTTATCTGATTTGCCAACATTTAAATACAGTGTATAATTAGATAACTCTTAATCTCACAGCCCACATGTGTGTAATTCCTAAGAACAGAAAACTTAAGTAATAAAGGCATTCTTGCAAAATTTCTCCTTCCTGACCCCAGGTCATTATTCTTGGAGAAAAAAAACGAGTTGTAAATTCTTTTTATCGGCCAATGCATTTTAACCTTCCCTCGTTAAATACAGAAACTTAAATACTCCTCCCTTAGGGTAAATTTAACCAACTGATTGTGTCAAAATAACAAATCATTTGTACTCTCTCTCTTACTGCCTTTTGTGCATGTGCATTTTTTAAATTAGAGTATATGGTTTCAAATACGGCTTAAGTGAATGTTTATCTTAAAATAAGTTTGTGAGTGCTAAGATTATTCAAGAGAATGAAAGATAAACTATAGTAATAGCATTCCAACAAATAAAATGAAAGCAATAAAAGATAATAAATATGACTAAAATTTATAGTAACTCTTTTAGTCTACACAACAATCTTACAAGGCAAGTTGCTGTTATTATTATCCCTATTTTACATATGAGGAAGCCAAGACAAAGAAGACTGACAAATGTATCAAAAAACTTACCATTGTGTTAGTTTTAGCAAATAATGGACACAACCTCTAAGCATTGGAGCTCAGGATTTCCAATTCAGGTAATTCCCATCCATTCTCTATCGCTCCATTTTGGAAATTCCGTGTCTTAATTTCTTCAATCTCAGTGTGATATTGTCTTTAAAGTTTTGCTTATTTGGTCTCTGTATTTCTATTACGTACAACTGAAGAGTAAGAATTTTTCTTTTAGTAGAGCAATCATTGTTTCTTAATTCTTAACCTGGAGCATGATCAGATTAAAAGTGTGAATCCTAGAAAACCCTTTGCTCAGTATCTCCATATCTTATACCCATATACTCATCTCAGTTAACAAGAACTACTAAAGTTCTTCATCTGGTGGAGTAGATAGTGAAATTTGTTGTGAGTACATGATAGTTCAATCAGAAACAATTTACTGTAAGAAATTATTATTGCTATTATTATTTTGTATATATTATAGAAATTTTCGAGTTAGAGAAATTTGAGCAAAAGACATTGTTTATTAAAATTCATCATCTCTCCACAGAGTAATATAACTAAGCACTCAACCGAATGTTCTTTGTTTGTTTATTTGTTGTTAATAAAAACAATAGAGATAGAAAACAAACTTATTCTGCCACCAGGTCTAGTGGGCTGCAAAGTGATCTCTTTTCCCTCTGAGAGTCAGTGGCAAATGATAGATAAAATGGTTTTGATAGACTAACATCAATGACATCATCTCAATAAACAAGGCATTTGCTCCTCATAAGGACTTTATCCTCAAGTCATGCCTCCATCCTAAAACTTTCATTCATCCAGCAGGATCCAGTCTTCCCTCAGATATTTACCTCAAGGCTATATCATCAGAAGTAAAGCCTGTGCTCTGGTTAGTCTGTCTTCTTAGGACCCACTCAGAAAAGCAGAGAAATTAATCACTATTAGCCTGACCACTTTAGCTTCTATAAGCATTTAATAATACTTACCAACTGAAATGCTTTTATGACTAGTGTCACTGCCCAATACAATATTATTTTTACCTAATATATTGCAAACAATTATTTTAAAGCAAAATTTCTGCAGAAAATTTACTTATATTCTTCCTCATGTTTGAAGAAGGTTGCCATGAATGTGGTAAAGAACAAATATTATCTGACACCTGCTCATCTTTCTTCTACATATAAGAAATGTACATTGAGGGAGCTTCAAGGAATCTCCTAAATGGCCTATATTAGAAAATCAAATTGAGGATATCATATGTGTAAACATGCAGAAAACATACACATATACACAGTAGACATACAAATTACCAACTTTTTCTAAGGTTTTATATTGATATTTACTTGCTGTTCCCTCACTTATTTTGTTTCCTTTTCTTAGTCACTGATAGACACAGAAGTGTTTGGAAAAAAGAATATACATTTACTGAGTTTCTCTAAAATGGCACACATCATACATAATATTTCAATTCAACTTGAAAATCTGATAGAATTTGTTCCCAGTTTTTCAGATCAGGGAGTTGACTACAAGACCATACTCCTTATTCTGCACTATCACTGTGCCAACAAAAATTTTAAAACAATATATCAGTCAAAAGCTTAAAATGAGAATTGTATTACATAATTTGTTTTCTTTGAGGGAGAGAAGACTGCCATGGCTCCATTTTAGTAGCAAAACCCTTGACCCAGCTTTCACTGCACCTCCCTGCAAAGATGTGCCAAGTACTGTTCTATGGATTTTACATACACTAATTTAATTTTTCCAACAATCCATGAAGTAAATGCTGTGATGATTACCACCCCCACTGAACTAAAGGAAAAGCAATGGACTGAGAGAATAAGATGTCAAGGATCAGAATCTACTGAGTAACAGAACTGAACTTTGAGCCCAGAGAGTTCAAAGTTCATATCACTCTTCATATTGCCTCTTAAGACATATGTTTTAAATCAGACGTTTGAAGAAATGTGTGCTGGGGCAGGTACATGGTAATTGCACCTAGTCCTGACTTTATCACTAAAGTAACTAGAAGTTACTTAATAACTCTGTTTTACCTCTTCTTAAAAAAGGAGTTACACATTGAAATGACAGGTATTACACCTCGGGGAAATAAATGGTTCTGAGAAGGAAAGCAAGGTCTTAGATAAATTTGGGGGGAATACTTATTTTTTAAGGGATCTTCATAAAGTTCAACATATTCTTAATTTATTTGTGTAATAACATGGACCATGGTTCCTAAAGTATTATTCTGGCTAGAAAATGTATACTGGTGTCCTAACACCTATTGAATAAAACTCTTATTGGTATATAATTTCCTCTATAACATATGTTTATGCAACCTTATTTTGTTCTACCCTCCAACTCAACTTTTCCACTTAAATCAGTAACTTTTCTCATTCGCACTTGTACCTAGCTCATTCCACTTCCCTGAGCTCTAAGTAATAATTTCCCCCTCTTCTCTACCTATTCAAAATCAACACTTTATTTAATATACCTTGGTTGCAACCATTCTTCCCCCATGAAACTTTCTTTGATAGCTCTTCTAGGTAACCTTAGGTCATAAAGACTCTGTATTATGCTCTAACTCATTAACTTCTGCTTAACTTTTTTCTCATCAATAAGATTGAGAAGACTACTTATCCTCCATGTACACCTTCTTCACTAAGTAATTGATTGTATACATAGATACATTTAATAAATACATTCTAACTTAACCATTGACTTCTAATATTAACACTACACAATGAACACATAGGCCAAATTACCCTTTCTGGAGAATTTGGTAGCAAAAACTAACAATATAGAGTTTTGATGTTATTTATACCAAAGAATGTGAGATTATTTTATGTCTGGTACATGTTAAGTAGCCAATAAATAAGCAAATGGTCTATATCTTAATTTTGTAATGATTATAAAACTGCATACATTTGTCAAAACTTATTAAACAGTGCATCAAATATACTACATATAAACACTCTAATAAACCTGAATTTTAAAATAATGATTTTTTTAAATATATCTTTGCAGATTCAACCCTGATGACAAGGGAAACACAAGCAAAATTATTAAAAAGGAAACTACATAAATTTAAATGTTTCTGCTCAGTGAAATAAAATATCAGAACAAGAAGACAGTCTACATATGGAATAGAAAAAGATATTTGGACATCATACACCCAACAAGGCTTTTAGTATTATCTGACAAGTTATATAAAGAATTCACACAATTCAATAACAAAAAACAGCCCAATCAAAAAAATGGACAAAAGATCTGAATAGACATTTCTTAAAAGACAATGTACAGATGACCAATTGGCTCATGGGAAAAAAATTGCTAACCATGAAGTTTGGTTCTGACAACAATATTAAGAAACTTATCCAGGTCCAATTAGAGGAAACTGATTACTGAATTCATATGACATTCTTCATACTGTGGAATATTAGTCTCATAAATTTGTGCTGTAAGCAATTTTAATGATATGGAAAGGTGTCACTTAAGTTAAGCAAAGTTTATCAAACATGTATGTGACGTTGATAAAGTAGCTTAATTTATATGGAAAAATATGATAACCATACATGTAAAATATTAACAGTGGTTTAACTAAATGATTGTATTATAAGTGGTTTTGGATTTCTGTTTATCAATTTTTTCCAAAAATTATTTAATAAATATGTCTTTTATAATCAGGAAAAACAACAAATATTTTTTACTTTAGAAGTTGCCCCTTCAACCTACAGAGATTCTTAACTAGTTTCCCTTAATTAATCATTATGTATCTATTATATCTGGATTGAGCCAAATCTATATTGAAACTAGTTCCAAATTTTCCACCTAAATTACCATTTCAATACCAAATTCCATATGTTTACTGCCTGCTGCAAATTATATTTCTTTTATTTATATTATAATTTTCTCTTTTAAATTTCCAAATAGGTTTGCACAAGAAGAGAATTTTCATTTATTGAACACCTACTATGTGCCAGGAACTATTTAAATCTCATTCACATATGTTAGCTCATTTGCATATAAGTCTGGTTCCAATTATACATAACTTTCATAATTTGACAGGCATCAATCATTTTCATTTCAGCCTGCATATTGCCAGACAGATGAAAGCAAATATTTTTAGACTGTCCTCAGACGGCAGCACTCACATTCCCTTGATTCAGTTCAGATGCCCTTTTATGAACTTTCTCTAGCTATTCCTCCAGTTGCAACATCCAAAATTCCACACATTGTTCTCCTAACTCTAATATCCTTTATGATACTTCCCAGAAACAGTCAGCATTTGAGAAACATGGGAGAAACTACTCTTAAAATATCTCAAGTAATCCCTCGTTCATGAAAATGAAAAAATAAATAGTATCAGTCTTTTTAAATATAAACTAAATGTACTTGTCACCCATGTGAAGTCCTGTTGATGATGTAACAGCAAATGCTTCCACAGAAATAAATCTCTGTTTCTATTTTTTATGAGGTTTCTACCTTTGGGGAGATGATCTTATTCATTCTTTCTCTGTGTCTTGTCTAGACAACAAGAAAGGTATGGTTCTATCCCAAATTGATCTAGAAGCCCGAAGCAACATAATTATCATTAAGCAACACTTTTGCTTCTGGGGTCAAGAAAATTCCCACAGATCAAAAAATGGAGAGACTAAATCTGTTTTTTTAGTACAACAATATAGTTTTTCAATATTAAAACGTTCTGGTTAAATGTGAGCAGAATCTCTCTCTCTCTCTCTCTCTCTCTCTCTCTCTCTCTCTCTCTCTCTCTCTCTCTCTCTCTCTCTCTCTGAAAACAAAGTTGTAAGTAATTAAACAAGTGAATCAGAGAATAACCTTGGTAACCTCATGGAGCTTACTCTCTCTATGATTTACCTAAAACATTCCAGTTTCTATTCTTTAGGAACTAATGAGCTAAGGACACATGACTTTATATATCAGTTTAAAAACTTTATTAACACAATGAATATGAGTGCTGGTCCACAGTCAAGCCCAAAAATAGCTCCAAATGGAGCTAAAGAAAATTATAGGACAGACCAACAGAACGTCAAGCAGAAATCATAAAATAGATCAAATACTCTATAAAACTCTTCATGAATGCCAATATCTGTGAATAGAATTACCATAAGCCTTATAGACCAATCATCTTACCACATTTTGACAAGTACAATGTGCACTTTTTTGCCCCAATTTGTGATGGAAAAATAGGGATGCACATACACATGGGTAGTACTCATTCCGCATCTACATAAATGTTTTTAATTATTTTATTTCTTGTACCTTGTATCTTTGATTCTATTTTGTAATTATTTTACACAAAAAAATCTTGTATAATAATAAGTTAAAAAATAAATGCTAAAATTCCTTTATAACAAGTACATAAATATAAGCAAATAAAAATTTGATTTAAAAATTAAAATGAAAGATTTTTTTCCTGAAAGTTTGGGTCAAAAATGAAGGTGTGCATTATACATTGCAATATACAGTATATGAGGCTTTTACTATAAAACTCAATAGAATCTAATCAATTCTCAAGAATTTAAAGGAATTAGACTTCAGCTACTCAAAATTCCACCATGTTTTTAGATTCCACTTCAACATAACTATCAAGAGGCCATCAGTCTATGCTTAAATGTGTCTGGTGACAGAGAGATTGTTAACTCCTGAAGCAACCTATTTCAGCTCCAGAAAGTTCAAATCACTAGAAATTTCTCCTAGTACTAACTTGAAATGTGCTACTCTAGTCTTTGTATATGTGTGCTCTCAAGGAAGAAGGCACATCTGAGAATTTCCTTAAAATGTGTGCATATTATTCCTTAAAATTCCTAACATGAATGTGTGTATGTACGTAAATGTATACATATATGTATATGTATATATATGATACGTACATTACATGTACATTTTTTTGCATCAAAATGTCTAAACCATTTATCAACTTTACAAAAGTGTCACGATTCAAGAAAGGTGAGAATCACTGTTCTGGAGGAAACAGAATAAACCAACCCAATTCTGCCTGGGAAACATTTGAGTCAAAAACATTACAGCTGTGCATCCCCTTTTTTCAAATCAACATTATGTAATCCTTTAATCTGTTTCTCATCTCAGTAGTTTAGTCAACTCGTTGTATTTCTCTGAATGTTCAACGTCACCTGTAAAGGAGGACTCTGAGACTCAACATAATACTCCAGATATTCTGCGGTATACATAGAGCAAGTTTGTCCCACCCTCTTTTCTGACTGCTCTACTTGTCTTAAAGAAGCCTAACAGCTCAATTGTCTCTATCAATCGGGCAGTTGCTGTCTCTGTGGCCAGATATTTCTCTACAAAAGTTAAGGTAAGGATGCAGGAAAGGGGGACCCTGGCCAGCCTAGCCATCAGAGCTCTTCATTTTCCTAGAAAGAGACCTGGTCACAGTCAAAAAATGTTGAGGATTTGAATTACTAAGTTCTCCCCATGGGTAAGACACACTCTTACCACATTCATAAAACTGCAAGAAGTTTCTAGATCCTTGCCTTAATAAGATCTAATATTATCAAAAGGCCAGGATACATGTCAGTAGACTGTTTCCACACATTTTTAAAGGAAAAAAATATTATATTCTCCCCTCCACTACATAGATTTATCACTTCCTTTCCAGAATCTTTGCTAGAGAACAGAGGAAAGAAAAAATGGCTCTTCCAAGCTGTCCCGTATTAATAGGGAGAGAAAATCCATTTGAAGAGAGGCACCCAGAAGAGTGTATCAACAGATGAGGAAGAGATGCTTCCTACTTCTCTCCCGTAGACTGCCTTCTGCAATAACTCCTTACCCCTAAGGGTTGCTGCTCAGAATGGTCAATTCAGAAGACTTCAAAGTATCTGTAATTTGCTGGTAGGCTAGTGCATTCTCAAAATTACAAAATTACAGAGTCACAATATGGATCACTGGTTGCCAGTGTTTAGGAGTGAGGGCAGAATGTACCTATGAAGAGATAGCATGACAGGATGTTTTGGGGTGAAGGAATTTTTCAATATCCTGAATATGGTATTGGTAGCAAGTATTCTGCCATGTATTAAAACTCAAAAGTGTATACTAAAAATCTATTTCATTTTTATTTATAAAGTTTCGTTCAGAGGGAAATAAAAATAAAAACCTTATCCTAAACCCCTAGCAACTGCGAGAGAAAGAATGGCCATCCTTAAATTAAACGCTGTGTAAATAGAACTAAATCTGTTCCTTCTTGTCCCTGCTTCTTACAGCTCTTTCTCCATAAACAATTGAATGTATGGATTTCGTCGCAGCTATCTTTAGACTCCAGATATAAAATGCTGCTTTCTACAGGACTGGGAGTCAGATCTTAATTCAACCCAAAGTGATGCAGCTTTTAAGAGAGAGGCATTCTTTTGTCAAAAGTCTTTTGCTGTAGCCTAAATTCAACCTCTTTTAACACAGCATCTAAATAATTCAAAACTGAATTCCAAGATATGATATTGTCACTCTAAAGACATTGTGTATACACCTTTGGGTGCTTACATACCCAAATCGTGGCTTTACTGTGTTGCCATCAGCTAGTGAATTTGCACTCCAGCACCAAGGATGAGGAACACATTTTCAGAGTTTTTTTCTCAATGGTGTGATAGGAACCTAAAAAATGCAAACTGATTCGTAAGTCAAAGCACAGGAAAATGAAAGAGATAGGTTATATGTATATAAAAGGAAAGCAAGCTCTATGAAAAATCCACCAAGTAATCAATATATAGCATGGGTTTGTGAGAACTGACGGAGAAGAAAAAAGTAAAACAAATCCTAAGACGATTCTGTCAAAGCAACTGTTGGGTCCTAGGAGGCTCCACCAGCTGTCTGATTGAGTGAGGAATCTACAGCCCTGCCTCGCTGGTTGCAAAGCTGGGAAAGGAATCAGAACTGAAGTCTCATTGCCATAGGAACACTAACTTCTGCATTTTCCTTTTCCTCGTAAAATTGTACATGAGAACTGCTAATAAGTTTCACATTTCTTGGCTTTACACAAGAAAAAGCTTAAGATGTGCATAACTTGGCAATAGTCTTCAAGTTTGGAAGCTGGAGAGAGCTTGCAGAGTATTCCTACAGGATGTGTTCTTATTCTCTTAAAAATAGCGGGGGATGAGGGGATTGATATATGAAGTAAAGTTGCATAGGTTCTAAATTTCAGTGAGAATAAAAAGAGAAAATGCTCTTTTTTCAATCTTAATCAGTGGCATTTGCAATCAAATATCTCTTTGATTGTCCTACGGATATCTTCAGGATGTGTAATCACATCATGCTTAGTGATACAGCTTAAACACTTCTAGGTATTACAGCAACCTTTTTTAGTAAAGATGACTAATGGCATTTTGATGCAATCAACATGTATAAATATCCACCTTGTACAATGCCAGAAATTGCTCCAGGCATTGAGGGAAAAATAGGTGACTAAGATAGAGTTCTTGTCTTGAAAGAATTCAGTCTGGTAGATGACAATCTAGAAAGGAAGATGCCCGGATTAAAATACAGTAAGGCAAAAACAACCATGAAACTGTGCCAGTCACAGGTGTGGCACAGATGTTGATGAACTTGTGCAATTCTTAAAAGTTCTCATCACTAAAAAATGAAAAAATTGTAACTATATGAGATGATCAAACATTAACTAAAATTATTGCAGTAATCATCTTACAATATGTACACATGTCAAATAATTAAATTGTATACCTTAAATTAATACATTATATGTCAATAAGACCTCAATAAAAATGAAGAATAAAAAAAAAAAACTATAGAAAGCAGAGACTGGGGTCAAGGTGGGTGGGGAGGTGGCTTTCCCCAAGAATAACACTAAGTTTTGTATCAACAAAGCCCAGTCAAACAATATGAGAAAGAACTTAACTGACATGAGAAGATGCGATGACCAGGTTAAACAAAAACCAGTGCACAGATTCAGTCAAAAGTCAGGTAGACCACCATTTGCAAAGACGAGAGTAGTTTCTAATATAGAAACATTGCATGAACTAAAAGTGTTCAGACTCAAATTTCATTATGTGTAACATGACAAACCCAAAATAAAGTGGGTTCCTTACAGAATCTCAGAAATTACTACGATTCGTTATTCTCTATGGTATTTGAAATAGGTAGAATCTTGATTTTGAAAAAGAACAGACAGGTCTGAATCTATTTGAGAACATTTTATCCACAAAACAATAAAATTGCCAAAATAATTATCACTTAAAAGTTTGTAAATATTTTTAACAGCACTTATATATCAACTTCATTGTGTTCTCCATTCCTTTTAAATGTGACTATCATTTACAGATAGAATATGGTGAATACATAGTTAGTTAAAATGCTATTGCATGTTGTTTTTATAAATCAAGGGAATTTTAGCTGGAGCATTAATTGTGATGACACTTTGAATGAATTTACACCAAACATTTCTTTCTCCACTAGTCTAGAAATTATTAGAACAGTAGGAGATAGACTCACCTATGAATTCTGAAGAAAATGGATGTGTTATTTGTTACAATGTCAGCAACACAGTCACCTTTACAGGGTGATTAGATTAATATGATTAGGCAACAAAGAAAAAAGTGTTGGAAACAGGAAAACTTGTTTATAATAAAAATTCATATAAAACAAATGTCTTAATCACTAGTCTAAATTTGAATTAGTCAATAAATGAAAAATAGATGTGTCACATATAAACAGTATATAGAGAATGGTAAAGTCAAATTTCTAACTGTACTCATTACCCAATAGAAATGGGTTTATTATAAAGGTTCTAGTGCTGGTGAGGCTTATTCCTAGAAAAATCCTCTTACTTAGGCTTCAAAGTTTTAAATATCTGCTATCAAAGAATGAGAAAATGCTATGAATTGGAGATTCAGTTACGTTATTATTATTCAATTTGTTAGAAAGAATTAGTACCACTCTTATCTCGTAATGATGAAGCTAAAATGGTAAAAGCTAGAAGTAATTCCAGGATTTTCAATATGTTATCTATTCAACAATCTTCTGCTCATGAATTAGTATTTCTCATAAGAGTGTTTTCTCTCTTAAGAGGATTAATGCTACCTTAAATGCTATATTATGTACATTGGAATTTGAAAAATCAGTTATCAAAAGGATCTGTAGCATTTTATAGCATAGCATACTATCATTGGATATCTAATTTAGGGTAATTTGTTTTGATATTAATATTGTTTTGAAAAAATTACACATATGTTTTCTACATTTTAATGCATGAAAATTCTATTATAATATTTGCTCCCTTAGTTATGAAACAACTTCAGAGTGCTGGGTAATTTATTCATGCCAAAGCTACTTTGATGATTTGTCTAAAATGACATTGAAACGAAAGCATGGAGGCAACCACTTAACATACATTTTTTTAATGCACAGCACACACAATGGGAGATACTGTTGTTGACCTAATGCCTCACCTACAAAAATATTAGACAAAGAACCTTATTTATCCTTTATCTTATACTACACTCCATGAATTTCCAAAATGGAAAAGAAAATTTCTGACGAGCCCAAACATAGAGGGGGAATGAGTGAATATGGCTAGAAGAAGAAAATTTTATCAAAAAGAAAAAAATACTTTTGTTTTAAAAGCTAAAAATCTAGAAAAAAAATTTCAAAAGTACAATAGTGAAACTCATATCCAAATATTATTGATTTTGACTTCTTCAATATTTACTGAGATATAATTTATCATTCTAATGACAGTGTATTTAAAAGCTTACTAAGTTACTATACATGAATAATCATACCAAACAGAAAACATTCACTAGCTAACTTATATGTTCCATATTTGAATTTTCAGATGGCTTTTTTTGTCCTTTTTACTGGACAAGTTCTGAGAAGGAAAGATTCTTCCAATTTAAACTTTGTATCAAAGTTACCACCATGTAATGGGGTGACTGGCAAAGCTGATATTTTCTTAGGAACTGCCACACTTACCCATTACAAAAACAAAAACAAGAAGGAAAAACTTACCTCTCAAGGAATATAAACAAAATCTCTAGCAAACAGATTCAAAATATCAGGCACTTTATTCAATCTGCTTGTAATAATCGGTGCAGCATTTACAACCCTATTATAGCAAAATAATCGGAACTTGTCAAAGAAACTGAACCATACTTAGCAAGTCTATAAATCAGTCTTAGCACACAATATCACCATTCATGATACATGTCTGTAAAGTTAGTTGGCTCTCTCTAAGCATTAAAAAGTAACAAGGCAAAGTAATTAAGTTTAGATGTTTTGAATTAACGATGGGATTTTCAGGCGGGTAAGAATAAAGTCATGAATTCAGCTTGCTCAGTTTCCCAAAAGGCCTTCCTTTTTCAGTGTTCTGTTCCCTATTTTACTTTGGGTTTTCTCTTAGTAAATTCAGCATCTTTTTCTCCTCTGACTCAGATGCATTTATTTTCTCCAGACCTTTGCATTGCTGAGCACCCTACCCCATGCCAGTCACCTCCACGCAGAGTTTTTTTTACCTCTCTCTCTCCCCCACTACACTACACCTTCATTGAGGAAAGGAATAAGTAAGGTTTTCTTTCTTTCTATTCTCTTTTTTTCTTAAGAAAAGTTGCAGGCATGAATGAGGGCAAGTAGGCCGGTAGGAAGGAATAGACAGGAAGAGAAAGCATCTTTATTTTATATTTATTTAGTTGCTCACACTGGTGGTTTCCCCTGGACCTGGGACTCAAACCCAGGAGTATGTGGCAAGCTCTTTTCAGAGGCAATTGACCTAACTGGGTGCACCAGCGTGCGCCAATAAGTCTTTCTTGACTTTACATCCCCAGGGCTTAAGATTGTGCCTGGAACATGGTATTGGTACAAACTGGTCAGTGAATACAGCAACCAATTCAAGGGGAAATAAATTTCAATATAATGTGAACAATAACAACTTGCTCTTGTGTTTACCCTTATCCTTTCTGTTAGCTCTCTGATTGCTCTTACCCGTCTGCTTGTCCCACCCCACTCTAATATGCTGTGTATAATAACTATCACTGAAATGGTAAAGAATAATTTAACCCATGTCTAGTATAACCTATTCTCAACAAGCAATTTCAAGTAAATTTTTAAGAAAGGAGAGGAAGGGACCATACCCTGGTGGAGCAGTGGTTAGGTCAATCGCTTCCGAAGGAGCAAGTTACATACCCCTGGGTTCAGATCCGGGCCAGGAAAACAATCAGTATAAACAATGAAATGAAAAAAACGTAAAGCGCTTCGTCGTCCTCTCTCTTCCTACCTGCCTGTCTAAAAAACTTGAGATGCTTTTTTGAGATTTTTCATAGTTTAAGCAAAAATTATCACCCCTCCCTCCTCTTGATAAAATTTACTATCAAATTGGTATAAACTATGCATATTTTCTCAAGGAAACCATGGTTATTCATTGTTGGTCGAGAGGTAACAATGTTGACATTCAAATATCTATTAGCATAAGCAAACCCGTGCTTGGGTATTTTATACATCTCGAGTTTTTCTCTATAACATCTCTTAACTACAATATTCTAAAGATCGAATAGGATTTAAATGAAAGAGTTCATATCGAAAAAGATCAATTATGATATTCCAGATTGTAGCCCATTTCTCTGACTAAGAAATAAATAAGCTCCCTGTCTATAGAATTGTCAGTTTATAAGGAAATCAATTACACTAAAATGATGCATAAAACCCCAGGAGTATAAGAAAAAGCAAACCTACATCAGCCGTCTACTATTGTTAAGGAAAAGATAAACAGCATATGGAATCTGGATTATGGGTTCAGTTTAATTCAATCAATGTCTGAATATTTGTTTAATTCAATCAGTGTCTCAGTATTTGTTTCCTGCATATTTGTTAAATATTTGCATGGGGGAATCGGGTTAATTAATTCATGACAATAGTCTGACTTTAGAGTAACTCTCAGTATAATTAGGAACTAGAGGAAGCTAGAAATGTTGGCTCTTTATGGAAGTCTTTTTCTGTGCTGATCAAATACTAGGAAGGAGAATTTAGAATACAAAAATGTTTTGTATCAACAACAGAATATATAGATGATTTTTTTTGTGTTGCAATTACTTTTTCTAGGTTAAGCAGGATTAGTATATGTCTGATTATATTATATGTCCCATTCTAAAATCAATTGTTGCATTGAAATTATCGTTATATTTGTTTAAAATTTATGCAAATGTAATGAAATAGAGATACAGTATTGGTAACTTTGTTTTTTGATATACTTCTTAAGAGACTTGAATCTATAACACAGAAATACTTCATTTGAGAGAATGATGTAAAATGATGTTTAATTTATTAATAATAAAACTCACCCACTCTAGCAAAATATTGCCAGCATAATCTCTGAATAACTGACTTTTGTCACCAGAGGGTTGTTTTCAAATTGTTCAAATGGAGTGGTATGTAAAATTGAAAACATGTCTCTTTTTTTTTTTAAAGGAAAGATGCAGGCAGGAACAAAGGCTTTCAGAAGCAAGAAGAAAGAGGAAGAAGCATTTTATTTATTGTATTTAGTTATTCATCTTCTTTGTTCCACAGAGCCAGGGACATAAACCTGGGACCTTGGGATATATGCAGATTGTGCCCAACTGCCACTTCACCAGGGTGCACCAAATACATTTTTTCTTTTCTCTGAATATAAAAAGTTAGAAGTCTATTCAATCTGCTGGCATCTCAAAAACCCTCAGCAATGTACATCCAGAACCAGAGACCAAAGCGTAAGGGATTCCAGAGACCTGAACCAGCACCCAATAGGTTACTCCTGCTCCATCCGTAAAATTTCTCTCTTGTCCCCATGTACCATAAAGCTTGAAATTTTCTCTTTAGAAATTCATTCATTTAGGTTAAATATTATCATTTGATATAAAAATTCAAATAAATCAAACAAAACCTTAGCTACTCACTTATAAAAGTCATAAATCACAAGACTGACAGCAGCTCTTGAAATCACCTCTTGCCATTTCTGCTCTGTAGAGAACTTGGTTCTAACGATAAGGCTGATGAGGTTATTTTTTAATGGCAGGAAGGAAAGAACATGGTACAGATGGAGAAGGCCATGAGTAGCAAAGGCAGAGGCTGTTTAATGAATAAACAATATTGTGAAGAACTGGTACTGTTCTATTTAGTTAATACTGCCACGTATTTTGACATATTATCAAAAAGATGGATTCCAAGACAAAGAGAACCCTTACCTCTGGTTGTATGACTTAGGCAAGACTTTTCATCGTTTCACCTTTGGTTTCTTGTTATAAAGAACATAAGACCAACTTTAAAGATTATTTTAAAAAGAAAGAAAGATTTTGTGATAAATTGGTTTACTATTTTATTTTTTAAAAATACCTTCAAACGGCCTAAAACCTCAATGCCAGGTTTTACATGAGGGCAGTCACATAAAGTCATGCAGTGTCAAGTCATTCAATAACCTTATCATTAGCAATTCATGGTAGCACTTTTCAAGAGTGTTGAAGTACTTTTCAATTTATTTCTGCTTGGGATTTCAAAAAGAGCTAAATCCACATGATTATTCATAACCACTAGCATGTATATTCTATGAAGGCAGTGATTTTAATTTTGTTCACGACTACACAGCCCACATCGAGAACACTGACCAGCACATAAAGAGTAAATGAATAAATGATTGTCATCCCGTATCAGATTAGAAGAAGTTTATAAGAGGAACAAAGGACAGCATAACTACCTATAAGTTTAATTTATGTACACATGTTGTAATAATAAGAAAAAGGAAAAAAAAAGAAAAAAAATCAGGAAATATTTCTTGTGTACCTACTTGGCCAAGTGTTTTATGAATCTAGTTTTTATCCTTACAATGCGTTCTGAGATAGATTTTATTACTCTGCTTCTAAGATAAGGACACTAAAGACACAGATATTCGTGACTTCCATGATGGAACAAAATTGGTTTTTTAAAGAAAAATTTAAACCAAGGATTTTTGGACTCAAAAATATACATTCTTTTTACTATACAATGTCCCAACAAATATCCAAAACAGAAAAAGAAAAAATTCTGACAAGCCCAAATGCAGAGGTTGAATGAAGAAATAAGGATAGTGAAAGACAACTTCATTAAAAAGAAACGACAGCATGCCCTGATGGCCTAGCTAGTTAAACCAGGCACAGTCTATATATATCCCAGGGTTCCCGGTTCAAGACCCAGGATGAGGGAAGCAACCAATGATAAAGAACTGAATGAAAGAAAGTGCTTCTTCCTCCTCTCTCTTCCTGCCTTTGTGCCTTCTCACCTTGATTCCTGCCTGTACCCTTCCTCTAAAGAAAAAAAAGAAGAAGAAGAAAGACAGAAAAGAAACAAGTGTGACCTGGTGGATTAGCAGTTAGGTCAATTGCTGTTGAAGGACACAGGCCACATACTCTTCGGTTCAAGTCCCAGGTCCAGGGGAAACAACCGGTATAAACAACTAAATGGAAATAAAATTAAAATGCTTCTTTGTCCTCTCTCTTCCTGCTTGCCTGTCTACTTGCTTTCATTCCTCCCTGAAGGCATCCTTAAAAAAAAAAAAAAAAAAAAAAGGAAAGAAAGAAACAAATGCTTCTATTTTAAATATCATAATGAAAACATCCTAATTTTACTGATTTTGCCTTTTTAAATTTTTATTGACATATGATTCATCATTCTAGTTAGAACGTATTTAAAAAGTATTAGGTTCACATACATTAGTAATCATACCAAAGGGAAAGTCTTCAACTGCAAACTCACATATTTTTTCTATTTGGATATCCAGATGACTTTGAGCATTTATCTCAATGATTATTATTAATTTTAATAGCTTTTGTGCTAACTCCACGGTTTCAATTTCTGGAAAAGGTGCACCTGATGATTTAGTTAAATGAATTGTTAAGCTGGGAGACTAAAGCAGAGGCTGCATATTGGCAGCCCTAAGTATAAGCTGTGGTTGTGGGGGAAATGTGGGGTGAGTTCATCCGTGCTGCCTTGAATGCTGCAGGGTCACGACACTACCTCAACAAGTTGAACAAAGTCATACTGCACCCCGGGGAAGAATAAGCTAAACCAAACTAAATTAAAGTTTATTAGACTGATCACAGAGTATGCTAATAAGCAATCTGCTTCCCAAGTCACATTATCTAACCTGATTGAAAGGAGCATGGCTGACAGGTGCAAATGAGGTTTAGACACTTGATGTATGGACACAGAACATGTTTGGGCAAATTCAAACCAAACTAAGCTAAGTCAATAGAATAGTTAAGTCAAGTTAATGTTAACTAGACCAGATAGTCAGATCGCAGTACAATAAATGCAAACCGATGTGGTATACTGTGAGCAAAAAGAAAAATACTCCGTTATACCCAAGTGAACAAATATTGGTATAATAATCATTATCAGGTCAATTTGTAAAGGATGACTGAATCGAGGAAGAATTAAACCTAGTCACAGAAGCTGCCAAATCGGAAAGCAAAACTGGAGTGTATCTGTGGGCTTTCCAACGTAAAAGGCAATTTTCTCTAATACTTCCAGGGTTAAGTCCACTCAGAACTTTGAAGGATAAGTATGTAAAAATACCCTTCTGCCTACAAATCACAATTTATCTATTTTAAAAGAAAAAAATTTAAACAAAGATAGCAAATTAAAATATTGATTATTTCATAAGACAGCTAGAGTTCTATGGCTAAATTGAAATACAGTCTCCATTTTGTTTGTACAAAAAAGGAGCAATTGTCTGCCAGTGAAATGACCTCTCTTTTTCAAAATACCTTTACTGAAGTTTGACTTAAAGACCATAAAGCACACCCATTATAATTGTACAATTCAACTAATTTTAGCAAATATATGGAATTGTGTAATTAGCACCATAATCTGATGTAGGACATTTTTATTATCTTTAAAAGATCTCTGTTGCCCATTTACTGTCAGCCCTGCTCCCACCTTCAAACCCAGACAACTACTGATCTACTTGTAGTCTTCTAGATTTGCCTTTTCTGAAAAGTGTATTCAAAAAGAATCAAACAAGATGTGCGATCTTTCATCTTTCTTCTTTCACTGGTTATAATGTCTTTGAGGTTCATCAGTATGATAGTGTGTGTCAATAGTTTACTCTTCATTACAGTTGAATAGTATTCCATTGTATGGATAGGCCATTTTTTGTTTACATTTGGATTATTTCCAATTTAGGGTTCTTATGAATAATACTGCTATGAACATCTGTGTACAAGTCTTATGTAGATATATGTTTGCCTTTCTCTTGGGTAGATACTAAAAATGGGATTACCAGGACACCTGGTAAATTTATGGGGTTTTTTAAAGAGAAAAGAAGACAGACAGGAATGAAGGCAGACAGGAATAGCAAGGAGGAAAGAATTTCTTATTTATTTGTGTGTTCATTTCAGTTGTTTCCTCTGGCCCCAGGTCACAAATCCAAGTGCTTCCAGTTTAGAGCCTGAGCCACCGGGGCACCTGTGTTTAATTTTTTAAGAAATTAAAAAACTATTTTCCATAGTGGTTGTACCACTTTACACTCCCATCAGGAACATATATGAGTTCAAGTTTGCATATTTTCACTAAAGTTACCTTATCAGTTTTTTAAAGTATAGTCACAACTGTAGGTATATAGTGGTATATCACTGTGATCATAATTTGTGTTTTTCCCTAAAAAGTCATGATATTAAGCATCTATTTATGTAAATGTCTTCTTTGGTGAAATGTCTATTCATATGTTATGGTTGTTTTTAAATTGGATTGCCTGTCTTATTTTTGAATTCTATGTCCTTTTATATTCTATATCCAAATAGTTTATCAGATTTATGATTTGCAAATATTTTCTCCCAGTCTGTACCTTGTCTTTTCATTAATGGGATCCTTTGAAAGGCAAAAAATTTTATGATGTTTAATTTAGCAATATTTTACAGTTTTTGCTGAATATGTCTTACATGTCCTTGGTTTAAGTTATTGAATTTTTTATCATGTTATAAATGGAATTGAACTCTTCATTTCATTTTTTATTTTCTCATATATAAAAACTCAATTGATTTTTGTATCTTGAGCTTGTATCCTCTGGCCTTGAATTCATTTTTAAGTCATAGTAGGTTTGGCTTGTTTTTTGTTTTCTCATTTTTATATTAGCGTTTTCTACATAGAAGACCATATTGTTGCAAATAAAGAATTGCTTTCAATTAATGTTACTTTGCTTTAGATTTGTTAGTATTGTTATTATTTTTCTTGCTACTAAGACCATGTCTATGTGTAGTAATATTCTTATTTTTTTTATTTTTTGAGGTAACATTACATATAACATTATAAATGCTGCCACCAGCAATCCCATTTTTATCCTTCTCCATAAAATCGACTTTTACTCAGCTTGCCAAACACTCTTCCTCTTTCCCCATTGGCAATCACTAATCTGATCTTATAGATTAAAACTCTAATTTTGTTTGATTTGATTTATTTGATTGGTGTTTCTACATAAAATAAATGAGAGAAATTATGCAGTTGTTAATCTTTCTCCAGCTGACTTATTTCACTGAACATGTTATTAGCCTTAAGATCAATCCTTCTGTTGCAAATGGCAGGACTTTGTCATTTTTTCATAGCCAAGTAGTGTTCCATTGTGTGTGTATGTGTGTACTACATCTTTATTCACTCAGCTGTTGATGGTCACAATAAATTTTGTCTTGATTTACTACTTTGTTTAGAATTTAGAATGCAGTGTTTATCTGAATTATTTAAATTTAAAGCAAACATTCTTGCCTTGCTCTTATGGAAAAAGCATTCAAAGTTTCATCTTAAAGTATAATGTTAACTAAAGATTTTTTATATATACATGCATTAGCAAGTTTAGGAAATTTCTTTCTTTTCTCAAAAATTTTATTGTTCTTAATCCATAAATGAATATAACATTTTGTTAGTGTTTTCTTTTTTTAATTGATAAATGATAAGGCACTCTTTCTTTTCTATAGTATTATCTGTTGTTTATTTTCTTTACAAAGTTATACTGACATTCATTTTATGACACTGAAATTGCATCTCAGTCTAAATTTCACACCATACCCACCACAAGAATTCCAGTGTCCTTTACCAACTTTTCCCTCTCTCTCTCCCTCCCTCTTCCCTTCTGCTGACAGCAATGGTATGTGCTTTCTCTGCATCAGCTGAGATGATTGCATGATTCTCATCCCTTATTCTATTAATGTGACATGTTAAATTAATGAATTGTTTTTTAATCTTAAACTTGCTTTGCATTCAATGTAATTATTATTTGGCTAAATTGACATTTGTCATTTTATTAGTTTTCTATATGAGCTATGTCTAGTCCTCATTTTTTCCTTTACTGACTTCTATTGTACTTCAATATTTTTACCGTATCATTTTAACTTTCCTGTGATTTTTGACTATAAATTTTATGTATTGTTTTTAAAGGAAAGAAGGGATGAAGAAAGCAAAGAAAGTTGGAAGAGAGGGAGGGAGGGAAGGAAGAAGCGTTTTTTTTTTTTATTTAGTGGTGTTATTTTTTATTTTTCCTGTGGGTCCCAGGTCTCAAACATGGTTACTTGGGCTTTACATGGTCCACAAACTGGCTGCTTCTGCTGCCTGAGCCACAAAGACATGCCCATAGCAACATATGTAAATCATTTTATTAGTAACTGCCAGGTGGATTATAATATGCATCTTATTCACAATCTGCCTCATATTATTATTGCCATAATTCCAGTAAAATATAGTAACTCTGCTCCAATATCATTCAATTGACCTCCTCTTCTTTTGTGTTATAATGCTCATATATTTCACCCATGCAGATACTTTTATATAGTTTTTTAAAGGAAAGATGCCAGCAGGAATGAAAGCAAGCAGAGACAGGCAGGCAGGAAGAGAGGGAGGAAGAAGGACTTAATATATTATATGTAGTTATTCATTCTGGTTGTTCCCACTGGCCCTGGAATGTATGTGGCATGATACCAAACACTATTCCACCAGGGCATGCCTTTATGCAGATTATAAAGTAAGCAATACAGAATTATAATTATGTTTGAAAATATATGGGTATACATTTTTAAAAAATTGATAAAATAAAAATATACTTATAGTCATATATTTACCGGCATATTTATCATCTGTAGTGCTCTTATTTTTATAGATACAGAATATAACCTAGTATCATTTCCTTTCATCTTAAAGAAGTATTCCCTTTAATATTTCTTATAAGACAGATACAGCAATGAATTCTCTTAGCTTTTACTGATAATCATCTTTCTTTCTCCTTCATGCATGAATATAATATTCTTGATTGACAAGGTTTGTCTTTCCCCATTTTGAATATATCATTCTATTGTCATCTCGCCTTCATTATTTCTGAGGGAGAGGCCTCCATTAAACATTTTTAGTTCCTTTTTATATAATGAATATTTTTGACACACCTTTATGGAGTAGCAGTTATATCAACCACCCCCAAAGAAATGCAATCCACACACATCCCAAGGATTTGGGTTTGCTTCCCCGGTTCAGGGGGAACAACTAATGGGAACGACTAAATTAAAAATCAGTTTATTAATTTAATTTAAAAAAATAAAATAAGAGGCATGTTATGGTGGCCTTACAGATAAAGCCACCAGATACAGTCCACATTTACCTCAAAGACCCAGGTTGAAAGCCAGATGCTAAGGGAACAACCAAAACGAACAACTAAATAAAATAAATATTTCTTCCTCCTCTCTCTTCCTGTCTCCTACTTACTTTTATGCCTGTCTACACCATTTCTTTAATTTTTTTTCTCTAACTGCATTCAATAATTTGAAAATTATGTATCCAGGTGTATATATCTATGTTTATCTTACTTGAAGCTTATTGAGATCTTTGCAGATTGTTTTTCATTAAGTTGGAAATGTTTTCAGCCATTGTTTCTTCTAACAGTTCTTCTTTTAATCTATCCTCTTCTGCTGAAAGTCCCCTTATACATGTGTTAGTACATTCATTATTGTCCAGTTCTGAGAGGTTCTATTCTTTTATCCTCAGTTTGTTTCTCTGTTCTTAAGATTATTTATCTTGCTCCATCTTCAAAATCACTGATCTTTCTGCCATCTCAGATCTGCTATTTAGCCTATCTAGTGAATTTTTCATTTGTTTATTGTACTTTCCAGTATAGATTTTTCCACCTAGTTCTCTTTTACAAATTCTATTGCTTATTGAGAGTCTATGTTTCTTGGATCACCATCACTATATTTTACCTAAATTTTTTAAATATTTTGCATAGTTGTTTTAATTCCGTTTGTAATAGCTGCTTTGACCTTTTTTCTGCTAAATCTAACATGTGTACCCACTTAGAGTCTATTTGCATTGACTATTTTTTCCTGAGTAAAGGAAAAATATTCATGAAATTACTTTTCTGTTTCTATGCATTTTTCATAGATATTTGTTGAAAACCAGATATTTTAGATAATGTTTACCAATCCCAGATTCCAGTGCCCTCCTGTTGCTCTTTTATATTTCGTTTTGTTTTTCTTTTTAATGACTTGGATGGAAGCTCTCTTACCCCTTGCAGTGTGGTAACTTTTTGTTCAACTTTCTTATTGTTATTTTTTAGCCTTGTTTCCCAGGCGTGATTAAAACTGAATAGCTATCCAATAGCTAACCAATGCTCGATCACAGAATGTGTTCAAACATCTTGAGCTAATAAAGTTTCTGCCCTCTGCTGATGTGTGTGTTGAAGAGTTCTTTTCAAGTCTTCTGAATTTTATTTTCTACAATTTTCTGCAGTCATTTCTGATTATATGCACAGCCTCCCAGTCAGACAGCAAGGAATGGAGAGCTTATCTATGCCCTGAGTTGTTATCTCATTTCCAAAATCTCTCTGTTAAATATTTTCTCATCAGCTGGTCTGCTTCTTGCCCTAAATAGGACTATAACTTTAGCCCAGAAGAACTGTAGATATTTTCCTTTCATTTTCTTCTGTTTGTTATTTTTACTGACAACACTAAACTTGGTCTTTTTACCCTCTACTCCAAATTAAGTCAGCTCGTCTGTAGTGGAACTAGTGTTTTTCAAGGATAACCCAGCCCTGACTCTCTAACTGTGCTAGTCAGGCTGAGGACAGTGGGGAAGGAAGACAGAGAAGGAAATAGCCCCAGGCAGGAAAACCATAGACTCACACTGGTCTTACTTAACATTCACCTGTTTTCAATAAATAAACATTTCTCAATTTGCTGTTTGCCTTTGGTTGATTTCTACAGATTGTTTTGACAAATTTATCCTGTTTTGGAGTTGAGGTTCCTTTAACTGTAAGAAGAACACTTAGCAGGAGCTCTATCCTTTTAACAGATATTTAATTGTACAATAGAGTATTGTTTACTATAGGAACAATGTTAGACAGAAAAAATCTAGAACTTAACTCTCTTGCACAACTGAAACTTTATACCCACAGATTAGCAACTCTTTGCCCTCCCCCTTATTCACCCTGGCAATTACCATTGTACTCAATGCTTCTGTGAATTTGACCAATTTGGATACAGTGTATAAGTGAAATCATGCAGCATTTGTCTGTCTTCCTGTGACTGGCTTATTTTACTTAGGGTAATGTTTTCAGGGTTCATCCATGTTGTGCATATAAAAAAATTTATTTTAAAACTGAATATTACAGTGCATATATATGCCGCATATATATGCCGCATATATTTTCCTTTATTCATTTTTCCTTCAATGGACACTTAGATTGTTTCATATTTGGGCTATTAATAACATTTCAAGGAAATATTCATTTCTTTGAAATATTTATTTTAATACTTTTAGATAAATACACAGACATGGAATTGCTAAATCATATCTTTTTTTTCAAGAAATCAGCATATTTATAAACCAACTGTACAATTTTGCATTCCCATCAGTAGTGTACAAGGGTTTCAATTTCTCCATATCCTTAGCAACAGCTGTCTTAGGTATAGAAAACCCTAAACACATCACCAAAAACCTGTTGGAACTACTAAATAAATTCAACAAAGTTTCAGAACACAAAATCAACATACAAACATTAGTTGCATTTCCATATGCTGACAACAAACTATCTGAATGAAATTGAGGAAATAATTTAATTTACAATAGCATCAAAAATAGTAAAACACTAAGTAATAGACTTAAGAAAGAAAGTGAAAGACTTATATAATGAAAACTACAAAACATTGAAGACTGAAATTAAAGCAGATACAAAAAAGTGGAAACACATCCATGCTCATGAATTGAAAAACTTAATATTGTTAAAATGTCTTGTTATAAAATTATTTTGAAATTGTTTGAAATATTCTGATGCAGTGCTATGTAACTGTTACAAACTCTCTAAAAGCATGTTCAAACTTGTGTGGAATCTTGCTTGTGTTTAGTAAAGATAGTAAACCTATGTTGAGTGATAGATAAGACATCAGCAATGTCCTGACACACCATTGCATGTTAAAGTATCATATGTAAGATGATTGTTAAGATGTGATAACAAATCCCCCCAAGTGTACCCAACTGATAGCCTTCGCATTCAAGCTATAAAAGGGGTTCCCACTTCAAGCAAGTCAGTTGCCTAGACTCCAACGTGACCCTACAACGCTCTGTATGGTGATTGGCTGGAAGGAGCTGCACACCGGTATCCTGTCTGACACTCAGTTCTTTGCCAGTCAAAACTCATTGCTGCAGCCGCTGTTTGAGAGAAGATCGCCACGGGGCCCCTCTTAAATTGAACCCAGGCATCAGGAACTTGTGAGTAATAAAGCCTGGGTGTAACTTGCAACTAATATTTGGTCATATCTTACTCTGGCAGCATAGAAATATTAATATTTATATAAACTCTCCTAAGAGCAAATGAGTAACAGAGTGTACCTAGAGTAGTCTCAACCTGTGACTGTCCGACATTTAGCGTGCATATGCTTTCAATCACAATCATATTTCGGACATGTCCATACCACCAAAAGTGATTTATAGTTCCAATATGCAATCCCTACCAAAATCCCAATAGTATTGTTTACAAAAATAGAAAAGTGTCAAAAAAACAAAGTTGGAGGCAAAATATTTCCTGATTTCAAGCATTGCAGTTTCTAGTTTCAAAATATATTACAAAGCTACAGTAATTGTTAAAGTTTGATATAAAGACAGAAATACAGATCAATGTAACAGAATAGAGAAGTCAAAAATATGTCCACATATATAATATCAAATGATCTTCCATGGAATATCAAGAGTAGACATTGAGATAGTTTATTCAACAAACGGTGTTGGAAAACTAAATTACCACATTCGAAAGAATTAAACTAGATCCTTATCTTTCATCATAAAAAATTAATTCAAAATGGATTGAAGTCCTAAAGATAAACCTGAAAATGTAAAACTCCTACAAGAAAGCATAGCAGAAAAGTTTCCTTGGTCTTAGTAATAGTTTCATCGATATGAAAACAAAAACACAGACAATGAAAGCAAAAAGAAGAAAATAGAATCTAACCAAATAATCTAAAAATGGTCTATGCCACAAAGGAAGTAAATAACACTGAAAGGCAGCCTATAGGATGGGAGAAAATATTTGCAAATCATGTATTTGATAAAGGATTAATTATCAAAATATATATGGAATGCATAACACAATAACAAAAAAGTATAGTTGGTTTTGAAGGGAGAGGATTTGCTAAACCCTTTCTTTTTGCCATCACCAAAAATCCTGTCTCAACCTGCTACTCTTTTGTGTTTTTCTATAATGATCTGTTTTATTTGCTTGAATCTTCTGAGCATGTTCAACTATTTTCAATTTTTTTTCTTCACCAACTTTAGCTACTGACATTATGCGTCTCTGTAGAATGTATTTTCTTTTCAGATTTGTCATTTGTATGTATATTTTTCCTTCCTTTTAAGTTACAAAGTCTTTTGAGGTAATTTGCTTCGGGCTAGTGTTTCACATACAATGCATACATTTCTACCTTTTTTTTTTTTTTTTTTAGCAAAGTTACAGGCAAGAAAGAAGGCAAGTAGGCAGGCAGAAGCAAGAGGAAGAAGCACTTTGTTTTTATTAAGTTCTACATATTGGTTGTCTCCCCAGCCTGAGGTGTTGAATCAGGGACCTTGGGATGTGTGTGAACTGCGACTGGTTTAGCCCACTAGGTCATCAGGGCATGTCCATAATTTTCCTCTTTTAAAGAAAAAAATTTAACTTTCAACATACGTGTCCAATTCATATGTCTTTGCCATCATTTTGAAAAAGATTTGCTAACTATCTTATTAGAAAAAAAGCAAGCTGACAGGGGCAGGCAGAGGAACTTTAAAGAAAGGGCAATTTATAAAGCTTTAAGACAGTGGTTCTCAACTGAGAGTGATGATTTTCCCCTAAAGAGACATTTGTCATTTTTGGTTGGTACAGCTTGGGAAATACTAGTGTAATCTGGTAGGTAAAGGCAAAGGATAGTATTCACCATCTTAACACTAAAAAGGGTAGCCCCTATAACAAAGAATTGTCCAACCAAAATGTAAATATGCCAAGACTGAGAAACCATGGTTTAAGAAAACCAACAAAGAATGATAAATTCCTCAAGAAGTCACAAATGTGGAAGGAGTTACTACCCTTAGGTCCAAAGGGTCAAGATGAGAAAGGTTTTACTGAATCCCATTTCCAGCTGTAGTGAGGAGAAGGGCCATGAGACAGTAGTAAATGCAGGTTTTATAGGGCTTAAGTTTGCATAATTTGGAGTACTCTCTTTAGGAAGAAATAAATCAAAATACAAAAATCAAATTAGGCCTAAAAGTGAATATTTCAAAAATAAAAAATCACAGTCTTTTAAATCTGAAAAGCCCTGAAGCATAACAAAGTCCAGAAAAACATTCAAGTATTTTCTTAAAAGATACAGGTTTGGAATATTCTGTTTCTGATATTTTTGATAGCATATTCTAATAGTTTCTTTACAAAGAATTTTGCAAGGTCAATTTTTATAAGGATAAAATAAAAATAAGTCAGTATTTTCTTTAATGATGTCTTTTCTTACTTTCATGATAAATAGAAATTTTTTATCATTGATAGTTTTCTAAACTTTTTATAACTTCATAATTCTTATTTTTAATGTCATGATTCTTTTGTATTCAAATCTGGAAAATCCTTTAACAAATTTCTATCATCTATACGTTCTAAGATTTCAAAGCATTTCAATTTTATGATGAAGTAACTAATATTAAATGTTGTTTGAATTGACAGTATTCATTAACTAGTTTGTCCTGTCATCAATATAGTATCTCAGTGTGTTTTACATTATCTTCGTAAATGTCAATAATTCGTGTCAAAGCACCAACAAATCTATATCCTTCTTCTATGTGTCTATATGATTCATTCCTCCTTGTTAATTATATTATCAAACAATTCAAGATGCTATTCATTCTTTCTACTCATAATTTATCTTTTAATGAACTGCAGCTTTTCGTGTGATCTAAAATGCTTCATTTTATTTCTCAATATCAGAATAATTTCTAATGATTTAATCATTCAGTTTATAAGTTTTGCTTCACATTTCATTAAATGTTTGCATTGTTCTTAATAGGTATATTTAGATGATAAAAGAAAGTATTCTTTTACCTCTTGCATTATTTATCAGTTGTATTATTGAGATGTGCTTTCCAATAGAATTCTTAATGTCAGAAAATATTTTCTCTTTTAACAAAAACATATTGCCACGCCAGTATACAGTGGGAACTCTTCTCTGGACCTGAGCCTCTGAGTGCTCAATTTAGGTTTCCTTCATTTCACAGAAATACTTTTCCAAAGCAATAACTGCCAAATTCTGACCCAACAAGGAAGAAGCCAGGAAAATAAATACCTCAAATGATCTGTATTGTTGGTGATTCTCATTGACCAAACCAACTGAAGAGCAGATCTAGAGACAAAAAATAAGGAGCCCAGTTAATTGTGTTTGAATAATTAGTGTCTTCTAAAACTTCTATTATATAATATGTATACCTTATTTTGACCTTTTATGCTGTGTTCATAGAGTAGAAAAAAAGAAAAAAGAATGTTTTTGGCACTTGCTCATAGAAATCACTTCCTTAAGAAGCACTTCTAACCTAAGTACGCCTATGAGTATTGTACAATCTTGATTCAGCAAAGCATATTCCTCCCATAATACATTCACATATCATAATCATTTTAAAAGCTTCAACACATGTCTTCTAATGGTGTCACTCTATATAATGAGATATGCAAATTAGAATGTTATAGAGAGTCTTAATTGCATTATATCATTCTGAGTTGTAAATGTTCATCTAGTTACAGCTCAGATAGGGCAATCAGAAAAAGAAAAAAAGAAATATTCTTTGACTGTTTGACCCAAAAACACAATAGACTTACTCTGCTAATAGGAATATTAATATGCTCCACAGACATCTATAGTAACAGTGGGTTAACAAGAATTGCCTCAAGAGATATATTAGAATTTCCTTACAAGTGATCTATGAACACTGGCTTCCATATTTGGGGGTCCCAGGCACTATTTCATATAGTGTTCTAGAGTTTAGTACAAGCCCCAAAGAATTAAAAAAAAAAAAAAAAAAGGAAAACTTAAATCAAATATGGTTTGTCAGGGCAAAGTATGGTAGGACATAGCGTATCTGCTAAAGAAATATTCCCTTTTACATACTTTCCATCTCAAAGTAAATGGCTTCTTTTATGTACTATGAACTTCTAAGTAAGCAATGAATCTATTTTCATATCTCCATATCCATTGTATGTTATTCTATGAAAGCAAGATAATATCTAAGAACAGCATGTTTTTATATAAAGTGTAATATTCTAGATAGATCCATTCTTCATTTAAAAATAACCACCATTCTCTATTATATCCAGCTCATTTCCTACTACCTTCAAAGCCCCATTACAACCACCATCATTGCTATTCCTTTTACCAAGAAACCAACACATTGGGGCCATATTTTTTGAAAATTTTCTTTGTCTCATTCACTTATAGTTTATTGGAGACTGTGTCTAGAATCACATACCTTCAGAGTTACAGATGTCTATATAGTCATGTTGAGATTAGTGAAATTCAAGACAGAAAAATCACAATTTTTCCTAAGAAAATACAATCCTATCATTTTTTTCTTTTAAAAGACATCCGTTTATTCACTTGTGCAATGAGCAGCAGCATTTGGGTGTTTCGCCATTAACTCACATTCAATATACACAGAATGATCTGATTAGGTTTCCAAAACAAGATATCTGAATTGAGTCCCATATTTCTGCCAGATTCTTTTCACAGTTATCAAGTCTTTTATTTGTTACGTGTGTTTTCTTCCCTCTTATTCACTCTCTACATTAATCTTCATGTTACATTGGATTTTTCTCACATTTTATTCCCTTTTTCATCATTCTCATCTAACAGTAAGACTTTCACCATTTTATATCTAGTTTGTTGCATAAGCTTTATAAATCACTTCCACCCAATATATTCTACAAACTACTTTCAAATTCATATCCCAACAATACAATTTTGTCATCATTTCTCGACTAAAAGTCTTTTATAGATATTCAGTAACTAAAATTCTGCTTTAAACTCCTCAATTTGGAACAACTTTCAATCACCAAAATGCATTCCAGGTCATAATTCTCTTTTCCCCTGAACCCTCCCAAGACTCTGTGTGCGGCCTCTATCAGAGGTAAGGTAAAGGACAAAAACTAGCATACTCTTATACAGAGAATAATATTCAAAGGCAGGAATCCAGGTCAAAGTTATCAAAATTTAGAATTTTAGCCAACCAAGATCATGCATAAGTACATCAGAATCAAAGGACATGAGAAGAGGAGTAGCTTCTTAAAATGTTCCTAAGAAATTCCCTTAAACATTGTATCAACCGTTTTGGCCATCAAAAGATCTTACTGACTTGGAGATACAGAGTTAAGAAAGATGACACAAATCTAATCTTCAAATCTTCAACTCTATATACTACCCAACAAAAGCTTTCCACTAGGGCACTAGTAGCTCTGAAACTTTTGTGCATATCAGAACCACGTATAGAACTTGTTAAAACATTGTCAGAGTTCCTGATTTAGTACGTCTGTAACAGAAAATGTATATTTCTAACAAGTTCCTAGGTGAGGCTAATAAAGATGTTCTGAAGACCACACTTTGAAAATCAGTGCCTTGGAAAGAAACACAATCTCCTTTCTGTCTCAAATATAAATATGCATTCTCAACAATTACAGATTGGCTAGAATGACCACTCCATTTTAACCATTTCATAGGCTGCTCATTCTTCATTCCCATATGAAATTCTCCCTTCCCCTCATGATTACATCTTTATTACATGTGCTAGAACACTGGGTTGATTCTTTTTTTAAATCTTTATTGAGACAACTTTGATTTTCAAAATAATATAAGACCATATGTCTAGGTTCACCATTCATCAAATGACTTGGTTCTTTTAGAGACAAAGAGGGATTTTTAGAAATAGACTTGAGTGCTAATTCTGCCTCATTAGATTGTAATCCTGTCTTCAAGTGTGTGGTTTTAAGTAAACTATTTAAGGTCTTTAGTTTTCTTTTCTCATTTATAAAATAAGGTTAGTAATGCCTGTGTTTATTTTGTTTGAAAATATCAACATTTTGTTACATTATCAACCTATGTGTTATTTCCAATTTTTGTTTCTTTGTATTATGACCTTATCATTTAGAGTCTTTTTCCTACCTTCCCAATTCTAGAAGCCAAAGTGACCACCAAACATTTGTCTTATTGGGACTTCATAATTCTAGTCATAAAATTTCCAACATGAAAAACCTTGGTAGTTCATCAAATTTAACCCCTTCATTTGAGTTCTTTGTCAGAAATAACTTATTTAGTAAATAATAGACCAGGGTCAATCCATTTTCCCTAATGCTGCCTTCTCAGGTAAAAGACTTCTATTTGGATTAAAAAGTTTCTGACGCAGTTAAATTGTCGTAGGTAGTAGAGAAAGGAGGCAAACTGGTTAAGGGAGTCAAAGAAAAAACAGAAAACAGAAAAGAATTTCATTTCAAAAAATATAAATTCCTTCATATCTTAGACTGTGTTATGCTTATACCTTTATTTTTCTGTCTTAAAAGCCAGTGACTTCAAATTATATCTCAAAAAGTTACATATTATATGATTTCATTTATGTAACATTTTTGAAACAATCAAATTATAGAGATGAAGAGTAGATACTGGTTGAACAGAGAAGGGAGCAGGCAGACAGACTGCTATTAAAAGTAGCACAAAGAATCCATATAGTAATATAGTGCTTCATATCTTAACTGCGGTTCCACACATCTACACATGTGATAACATAGCATAGAACTAAATACACATGCACACACATACACACAAATAAGCTCATGTAGAAGTGTTGAAATCTGAGTAAGGTCAGTGGATTATATAAAAACCAATTATCACAGATGTGATATACTGTAGTTATGCAAGATGTTAGCACTGGGGGAAACTGAGTGAAGGACAGATGAGATATCTTGATATTGTCTCCTATAACTGCATCTAAAGCTACAAACGAATTCACAGTAAGTTGACTACTTTGCTTTTTTGTTGTTGTTTTTTAAATGTCAGTGGCATAGAAGGATGGGAATGTTTGCTAGTTTTAAGTTCATTTCCAAGCACCTTAGTAAATAGCTAGATTAGAGAACAAAATCTTATATGGATCGTACCAGGATATTCCTGGAGTGTAGTTGGAATTCTGGGAAGATGGAAAGGAAATTTATGAAGATAAAAGAAACATGTCTGCTACATCAGTTTTGCCTGTTTCTGCTTCTGAATACTGAAGTTAGGAAAGCATAACATCTTTGAACAGTGCTAAAATTCACTATCTTAGACCCTACTCGATAAGTCTGAGAAATGTCTCACATTAATCATTCAACAAATACTTATTGAGTACCTATTAAATGTCAGGATTTCTGACTTTATCTTTTATTTTATACTTAGGGTCAAACATTTCAGAAATGGAATAATTTTAACAGCCCTCTAATTCAACCCTTTTAATTTATGGGATCCAAAACAGACATCTAGAAATGCTAAATCCCTCACTCAAAGCCTGGTAATTTGAACGAAAAGTTATACTATTCCATTTCATTTTTTATTTATTTAGGTAATACAAAAGCCTTTCCTTCCTCACTGCTTCCAGTCCTCAATACACAGAGCAGTTGGGCCTGGTTCCATGGCTAATCGTTCACCCTTAAAACAAGAATCTTCCAAAGTCTACATAGGTCAAACCCATTATCAGGTTCTATTCAAATCACAGTTGTGATGACTACAATGTACCTATTACTTTCCCATTTTTCTGATATTATCCCAGTAGGAGATGGGGGGTGGGGAAGAGAACACGGAATACTAACCCGGTGGAACCAGAAAGAGTGCTAAATAGGAGCTGTCCAAGGATAATACCTTCAAAGGTGTCTTCTCTTCTTCCTTTAGAGACATACTCAGCACAAGATGCCAGCAAGAGTGCTTGATGTTAAAGTTCAATTAACCACGGATGATTTGCACTCTCAAAGGCAATTCCTTGAAAGACAAGCCACAAACAAAAATAGTTGAAGTTGTTCTAGGTTATGTGAAGGCTGAGGCCCAACTCACACCTGCAATCTAATCCAGATTAAAGAGAGTATATAGAGTCTGTTTTAGCTTTTTATTGCTTAGCAGCAAACTGCTTAACAACCATTTTATTGTATGGATGATGTTGTGCACAGGACTAGCAAGGCATAGTGGGTCGGTTTATTGCCCTACAGTGTCTGGACCCTCCCCTGGGGTTGCTCAAGTACATGAAACTAGGGCAATGTCTGAGACCTCGGATATTTTTAACTTAGCATCTGCTTGGGCTGGAATATGAGCTAGTTCCTTCACCCTAGTATCTGAGCTAGATCCTAGAGCTGTCTAGAATCTGCGCTTCAGTCGCTAAAGTAACTGGATACTGTTCTACATCCTATTCTGCATCCTTTCTGCATGACTAACTTGGGCTTTCTATGACATGGCTGTTCAAGATTCACTTCAGAAATTTCTAAGTAGAAACAATTCATCTTTTTTACACTCCTGATACGCCTATAAACACAAACCTTTCTGAAGACCATGTTTTACATTATATTGTGCTTTCTTAATTCTAATCAGCATCATGTCTAACCCTTTTCTGCATTGAATCCTAAAACCAGCTCTGATCCAAAGAACTCTTAAAACTGAACAATAGTAAAACAAACAACCCAATTTTAAAATGTGCCAAGGACATGAATAGTCACCTCACTGAAGGAGATGGAAGATAAGATGGAGATGTTGCACATCATATGTCATCAGGGAAATACAAATTAAAACAATTAGGAGACACCACTAGAGCAATATTAGAATGGCTAAATTAAATTGCAAAATGATACCACCACTTGATGACATTTTGGGAGTTTGTTATAAAACTAGACATATTTTACTATATTATCCAGTAACTGTACTACTTGGTATTTACCCATAGGAGTCAAAAACTTATGTCAACACAAAACCCTACACACAAATGTTTATAGCAGTTTTATTCTTAATTACAAAAACTTGGAAGCAACCACAATGTCCTTCAGTAAGCAGGTGAATAGCTAAATAAACTATGGTACATGCAGATAACAGAACATTATCAGTGCTAAAAAGAAATGTTTTCAAACCATGAAAATATTCATAGAGGAACTTTAAATAATGTTACTAAGAAGCCAATTTGAAAAGCACATATACTGATGATTACAATGATCAAACATTCTGGGAAAGACAAAAATATGGGTACAGTAAAAACAAAAACAAAACTTTGACTACCAGGGGTTGTGGGCTAGAGGGATGAATAAGTCGAGCACAGGAGATTTTAAGGGCATGAAAATTCTCTAAATGACACCGTAATGATGGATACATTTATCTAAATCCATAAACTGTAAAACACTAATAATGAACCTCAATGCAAACTACAGATTTGGGTTGATTATGATGTGTCAGTGTAAGTTCATACTTTCAACAACCACTCTGGTGGGGATGTTGAATGGGGAGCCAGAATGGTGCACAGGTGTAGGAGTAAGGAGTATATGGAAATTATCTGTGCCTTCATTCAATTGTACTGTGAACTAAAATGTCTCTAAGAAAAAAGTCTCTTAAAAAAAACCCTTCTAATAGATGCACTGTAATTGAACTATAATATCATATAAATATCTAATCAAAATTAGGTGGGTACAGGATATCCCAGCTGAGAACTAATGAAACAGAGATTATATTTAAATCAGTATCAGAAGGATTTCAGCCATTCAAGTTCCTATATCTGAGTTCAATGAACAGGAAAAAAACGTATGTCTTTTCCCAGATAAAATGTTGGATTGAGTCATGTTTGCAAATAAGAGTATAGGAAAAACTGGTTTCCCCAGAGTAGATTCTACAAGATAGCCCAGAGGGCTGAGAATGTTGCTGGCACCTCTCTCCCTGTCAGAGGACTCAGAACCCTTGCATCTGGAACTCCAGTGCAATTCAGCCCTGGAGGAAATATCCAGAGGATCCTCCAGAGGAAATATGTGATTCCAAGGTTCTCATTTCCCTCTTAAAAACTTTCCTGTCCCTTAGGCCTTCAAACTTGTTTAAGAGACAGCTAGATTATTTAACAATGTAATTCACCTAATGTGATAGTGCATTCCACAGGCTTACTGTCTCCATAGCAAGATAACCATTTACTTTGGAGGAGCTTTCTAGAATTTCTGTCTCATGTCAAAGGAACAATTTTCTGATGGAATTGTCAGACTCCATGGCAGGTTTGTGGGGGCAATCAGGAAACAGTCTTTTGTGATATCAGATTATATCATAGTTAATGACAACCTAAGCTTTATAGTATAGAACTCTGGCATTTAATTTCCCCTGTATATACAACTAATGTTTTTTTATTTATTAATTCTAGAATCAGCATTGTATACTGATTAGCAAAACGGGCTCCGGAACTTAGCTCCCGGGGTTTAAATTCTGACTCCAATTTGTTGACTGTGTGACTTTGGACAAGTTACTTAACCTCTCAATGCTTCAGTTTGCTCATCTATAAATTGGGAGACCTATTAATACCATCTTCACTGGATTGTTTTGACAATTAAATGAATGAATGCGTGTAAATGATACAAAGTAAGCACTCCATCAATGACAGTTGCAAATAATTATTCATTCATAGTAACTGACATTTTCCCTAAAAGGTTTAAACAAGCCCACTGAATAAATAAGACAATTCCATACTATGATGTTATCAGTTTACAAACAATAGTCACTCCTGAATAAGAAAAATTGTTACTCATTGATATCTCCTAATTATCATCATCTCAAATCAGATTTTAAAAACATTCAATACCAAGAAATGACAGCTACCAGAGAGGAAGAAAAAAATAAATTCACCAATCAGGGAAGCACAATAATATATACTTGCCTGGTTAGTATCTCTGTTTTCCACTATATTGTATTTTCAGAAGGAGCTGGGACTTTGTCTTTCTGTTTCATTTTAATATTCAGCAAGATTAACACTAATAATCTTGAATAACAGAGGACACTGTGAAAAACGTAAGTGTATATGTGCCTCAATAATTCCTTCTAAGGGGATATTTACAATATAGTTATTCTACACATCAAGTTATAAGATAGTGTTTTAGGCCAATCCAAAACAACAGAGATTCCATCTGCATATCCAATTCATGGTACAATACTGTTTCTAGGTAAGAAATGTTTTACGCACTCTGTGAAGGATTCCTATATACGGAGAAACACTAGAATATTTTGAAAAAACTTCTATAAGCTTCACTCATTTAGAAAGAAATCATTAACCCAAATTGGTTTCATTTTATAAATATGTAAAATAAACAGGTCCCCCCCTGTTTCCAATAACACAGTGCATTCACTCAAGTGTAGTCCTGCTCACTATGTGTAATGTCTGCTGATTTCTGTGAATGCCCCTTCCGACTGAGACTCTGTGTCTTTAATTTTTCTATCCCCCATGCTCTCTAGTACTTAGAAGAAACCTGATACTCATTTCATCAATTAATTAAAATCTTATTTTCTATATGAGTTTCTTCTTTAGGTACAATTGCCACCAGAAAAAATAAAGCATCTTTATCTAAGCCATCATCTTCAAATAAGAATGATAATGGTCCTTGGTATTTTGTCTCGTGGCTACTCCTTTCCTCCAGGGTTACATTGACATTGCTTGCAGGGTCCTGTGTGATCCAACTCCTGTTTGTGTCTTCAGAACCAAACGCTGTCCTTCTCTACCTCACAGTGTCCCTTGAGCTCTGAGTGAGCTGCATTTTATGAACTAGCTAACTAGTAATTCTGCAAAAAGATCAAAAAGAAAAGTTTCCAAATCTCTTATTCAAAAATATAATTCTAGGTGAAAATTCTTTGGTTGGGATCAATAAAAAAGAATATAGGTTACTCTGGAAGAGTTCAGTAATGGCTCTTATCTCTGATTTTTCATTATTAACTTCTGAACAAGTAGGGACAATTCAATTTTGAAAAGTAATGTAAGAGGAATGGCAAAATTTTCTTCCAAAAAAACAGTCCCAATTCGCACACCTATCAACAGTTTTAGGAAAAAGTTCATTCTCTTTCTCCCTCACTAAATTAATGCACTAAATTTTTACCAACTTGTGGTTGAAAGAAACAATCTCTGACTATTATCTGCTAGAAATAATAGCAAAAAATGAAAAAAGCTATTTTAGATGACTAATTCAGAAAGTATAAAATTCTTAGTTTTCCTTCAAGTGTTCCCAAAAGAAATAAATAAAACTAAACTAAACAAAAAATAAAAAGAAAAAAGTCAAATAAATAATAGAGGATATTTTCCCAAAATTGAACAGCATTCTAGATTTAAGAAACCCATGGATATGAGCATGAGATAATAAATTATGAAACATCTACACAATAGCCCAGGATCAAAACTTTTATAATAATAAAGTTAAAACGATGATCTAAGGCTTCCCACAAAAAGACCAGTTTTTAATAGAAAGAACAATAAAAAGAAATCACAATGACAATGACAAACTCAACAGCAACACTAAATGCAAAAAGGGCATATAACAACTCTTTCAAGATTCAGAGATAAAAATTAGTTTCAACCTAGAATTCTATAACTAGACAAATGATCAAGCAAGTGTTAGGATAAATATATAAAAATCACAAAAAATTTGCATTTCAAGGAGGCTTTATTAGAATGTTACTGGGTGTGTCCTGCTGGAGTAGTAGTTAGGTCAGTTGTCTCTGAGGGAGCACAGGACAGAGATCACTGCATTCCAGTAGGGGTGGGGGAGGGGGTGGGAGGGAGAGGACAACTAAGTAAATATAAAATAAAGATGCTTCCTCATCTCCTTTCTCCCTGCCTGCCTATTTGCCTTAATCCTTGCCTGCACTTTTTCTTTATTTAAAAAAAAAAAAAAAAAAAAAAACACGTTACCGGAGGATGTTCCAAAGCACCTAAGAGCGAAACTAAGAAGGAGAAAAGTATGAGATTAAGAAAAGAGAGAAAGTGACAGAAAACCAGTGAAGAGAGAGTCCCAGAAAGAGACCTGTGTCCCAGGTCAAGCAGCATACAGTCCAGTCCGTATCGGAATAGAAAGTCTTGGAGATAAGAAACAAAGGTATCAGGAGTAGGAGGGGGACGTAAGTATCAGAGAGTTTTAAAATATATTAAGAATTTTTTTTAATCACAAAAAATGGTGCAACAAGTCCGAACAATTGAAAAACAAAGTAGTGAGAAGGAACACCAGAAATTATGTAAAAGAAGTAGAATAATAGAAAAAAAATGAAAAACAAGCAAACAAAATACGGGGTAAAAGGAAAAACTAAATTTGCATTAAAATTATCATTTTATTTTTACTATAATGGATATAACAATATGCTGGACTAAAAATGATGCTATAGCTGCACTGAAAGAACGGAGGATGTGGAAATAAAAATAAGTGGAGGGAAGTAGAAATGTCTAGGAAGAGAATGAAGTTCTTAGTCATCTTTATGGGTAGTCAATAAGTAAATATACAAAACTGAGAAATGAAGAACTAGAAGAATAAAAAGTTTTGAAAAGCTGCTGAAAGTAGTCACTTTTCAAGACAAGGATGAAGGCATATCAAGAGGCAACTTTAAGAAACTGCTGTACTTTTAAGTCTCAATACTCTTTGTGGTTTTTAAACTATATAAGTATATTGATTTAACTAAAAGTTATATTTGGAGTATAGGAAAAAATTAAGAATATGTGCTAGCCCGGTATAGCTCATAGATTAGAAACCCAGAATGGGGTATTTAGAGTTCCTAACAATTACGCTCCATTTGTAGCATCTATTGCCACCACCTAAAGGCTCAAAACTAAAATCGGAAAATCAAATTATTTTCCTCTTCCTTAACTTTACTCCTCACAGCTAATTCATTTCTGAATCATTTCCAAGCTTCCTCTTAAGACATCTCTGGGATGCATTCTTTTTCCCCTTTTGTCCGCTATCACTGCCTTAATTTGGGTATTCAATTTCTCCCTAGACATTTAGAACATCCTCTTGGGCAGTCTCACAAATAAATCAACTTCTCAAACTCAATCCATCCTCCATGTGCAGCTTGAGTGATCTTTATAAAAATTTAATCAGATGACTTTATTTCCCAGTTGAAGTTTCATTCATTGATCCCTGTTGCCTAGTGGTCAAAACATAAAATAACAATTCCTTTGAATGACTTTTCAGAATCCATGTTCTGAATATAAATCTAACTACTTGTGCTAATAACCCTCCTTTGAATTTCCCAGCATTTCCCAGGAAACCCCAGACCTGTTCCTATATGCTATGCTTTTAAATTTACATTCCCTAAAAATAGACACACAGGCTAATGAAACAAAATTGAGAGTTAAGAAATACATCCACATATATATGGACAACTAACTTATGACCAAGGAGCATACAATGGAGAAAACATTGCCTCTGCAGTTAATTGTCTTAAGAAAACTGGACAGTTGCATGCTAAACAATGAAACGAGACTGCTACCCTAATCCCATAAGTGAAAATTAATTCAAAATAGATTAGAGACATGGAAATAGTGGATGAATGAAGAAGATCTACAAAAAGATACAGAAAATATTATAAAATTCCAGACAGAATTCACAGAGCTAAGGAACACAATAACTAAACTTACAAAACATAATAGAAAGGCCTACCATAGACTGGGAAAAAAATGCTTCTAATCAAATCAGTGAGCTAGAAGATAGGGCAGTGGAAAGCTCTCAAGTGGACCAGCAAAGGAAAAAGGTATTAAAAGAAATAAAGATAGGTATTAAAAGAAATAAAGATAACATAGGGGACTTAAGGGATAACATCAAGAACAACATTTACATTATGTATATATATATATATATATATATATATATATATATATATATATATATATTCCAGAAGGAGAAAGTGGTGGAGGCAGAAATTTTAAGAGAAGAAACATAGCTGAGATTTTTCCCTAACCTAGAAAAGAAAATATATATCCATATCCAAGAAGCATAAAGAGTTCCAAACAAAGTAAAACCAAATAGATACACACCAAAACGCATTATAATTCAAATGACAAAAATTCAAGGATAATGGAGGATGATAAAAGCAGCTAAAGCAAAGCTAGTCACATACAAAGGTAAACCTGTAAGATTATCTACAGATTTCTCAGCAGAAACTTTACAGGTCAGAAAGAAATGCCATGATACAGTCATAGAGATGAAAGAAAAGTGTCCAGAAACAGCATTCTCTCCTGCTAGATTATCACTCAGAATTAAAAGAGCATTAAAGAACTTTCGGCAAAAAAACAAAAGTTAAAGAATTTCATTCCAGCTGAACTAGACTTGCAAGATAATAAAGGGATTCCTATAAAATAGGAGAATAAAATCCACTCAGAAACCTCAAGGTATCAAAGGTGGGTAAATGTGGACGATTGGAATCAAATCGAGATTAACTTGCTTTCAGGTTAAAATAGGTTATAGGCAAGGTGCGCCCTCGTGGGGTATCGATTTGGTGAACTTCTTCTGACCAAAGTGCAGGCCATGTACATCCCAAAAAGCCAGGTTCATGTCCAAGGCCAGGGAGAACAATCAAAATGAAGAACTAAATGAAAGAAATAAAGTGTTTCTTTCTCTCTCTTCCTGCCTGACTGCATACTCATCTTCATTCCGGCACCTCTCCTTTAAAAAAAGAAAAAAAAAAAAAAAAGGTTATAAGCAAAACAATTAGTTTTATCACCTTAAACCTGTGAGAATGGTGATTATCAAAAGATTGGAAACAACAACTGTTTATAAGAACCTGGGTAAAGGGAACCCTTATATTCTGTTGGTGAATTGGTATAACTATTATGGAAAATAGAATGGAGATACCTCAAAAAAACTGAAAATAAAAATAAAAATTCCATGTGATTCTGTTATCTGTCATCTGGGTATTTACCCAAACACACACACACACACACACGCACATCATTTTGAAAAGATATACACACCACACACCCTCCTATTCACTGTAGTGTTACTTACAATGGGCAAGAGTTTAAAGTGACTAAAGTGCCCCTCAGCAGATGATTAGATAAAGAGGATGTGCTTTATATACACAACGGAATACTACTCAGCTTTTTAAAAAGATGAAATCCTGCATCTGCAACAACACTGATAAACCTAGAAGGAATTACACTGAGTAAAATAAGTCAAAGGAGAAAAGCAAACATCTCATGGTTTCGTTCATGTGTGGTTTATAGAGAAACCAAACAAACAAGTGACCAAACTCAAACAAAAATAGCCTTTTAGTCTGCAGGACCAAATTAATGCTTATAAGAAGGGAAGGTTAGGGAAAAGGGCTAAATTATATGGTGATGGGTAGAGTTGGATTGTCGGTGGAGAATTTCATGTATTACATACAGATCTTGATCTACAATGATGCACACCTTAAAACTATATGATATTATAACACAATGTCCCTTCAATGAAATTTAAATGAATGAAATTTTTTAAAGAAACAAGCTCTTAATTTCTCTGTAAAAAGAGATGATACTCCCAAGCATCCTGGGGTCCTCTATCCCTATACATGGTTTATAGGACCCTGTTTAGAGTTATTAATGTATTTTGCTGAAAGTATTTGTTTTCATACATGTCTTTCATGAATGTCTTTACTAGACTGTAAGAGACTTAAGGAAAGTGACTGTGGATTTTTTCTCTGTATTCCCTACTTCCTGCAATAGCACACACAGAATTTGTAGTCAAGATTGATCATACAAATAAACGCAAAAGAAGTCCTTCACAGTGAACATTACCGCAAACTAACAGGTACATTAACAAAATTAGCAAGAGTGGAAGGTGGAATTGAAATAAAAAGTTTTTTTTCTCAGAGTTTATGAGATAGTGGCAATGGACACAATAACGCTTTATGGATAAAAAAAATTCTGTGCCAGGTTATTTTTATCTCACTTACAGGTAAGGAAACTGAGGCATAGATAGGATAGGTAAATTGCCCAATGCAACACAGCAAATAATTGGCAATGTTCAGCAAACATGGGTGTTCAGTTGATTGCCAATTAATGCTGCTTTACACAAAGTGCCAGGAAAGACTCTATCTTGCATGAGATACAATGCTTTGCATTATGGAATAGCGATTATCTCGCATCTAGTAAAGTCCCAATTACATCGAATTTTCAGAACTATTCCTAAAAAATGTGAAAGCTATCATTCCCTTGGTTCCTACTTCTTCTCCTTGTTTTTTTCTAAAGCATAGCTTTAAGCCAGGCAATTAATCTAATTTCTGAAGGGCTCCTGATATTGACATAAACTAGGTTAATTCATCTCTTAAGAACCCTACATAGATCAGAACCAGGGGAACAAGATGCATACACAGTCTTGTATAAAGTCTTGGAATATAAAGAGCTCTAAGACAAGGGTTTTTCTTTTGGACAGGTCAACGCTTTTCATTTCCATAGAGACCCTAAACTCTCAATGGGAGTTCAACATACTCAGAATGATGCAAAACTAGGCACTGAGCATCTGTCTACTTGCTTATGTTTAGTCTACCTAATCTAACTTGTTTGAAGCAGTCAAACTTTGAACCTGCAAATCAAATGTTTTATTTTAATTACTAAGTAAATATTTGACTTGCCTTTAGCCAGGTAGGCCATTGTTTATGGCCTAATTAGTGTCAGAGCAATTTAGTATCTATAGATGTAATAATATATGTCTACTGCCTCAAGTGTTTCCTTGCGTTGTACACATCTTTAGAATATAAGTCATTATTTATAAATTCATAAAGAAAGTGTTAAGCAACAAAGCTCACCATTGTCAAAAAATCCTCATATTCTTAGGAACCAAAGATATCTTATTCCTTGGGGGGGGAAAAAAATCAATGGAAGTTATGCACATATGTTAAAGAATCATCTCAAAACTACATATATAAGTAAGCCAACTGTACATAATGTAATTTAGATACACTTGGCAACCTAAAAACACTTGGGAGAGTACTCACTAAATCATGCACTAAATGCTATAATATTCTGTCACTGTATCATAATATTTTATATGCAAAATATGCCCTTCCTAAAGTGGGCCTAAAAACAGTCATTTTTGAGATGTTTATCTGGAATAGAAATATGTTAATGCACTATGCATAAGACACTTAAGTGTCTAAGGATTTTCATTAGGGTCCCAAAATTTACCAAAAGATAACTCTCTCATTCTTTTTAATAGTATCTGAATATTAAACTGCTCAGAAAAAAAGTTCTCAAATCCACATCCCATGGCATGTTACCCATTGTACAACTAGAGATAAACTGGAATATTGTCTTTGATATGAATGGAAACAAGATAAGGTGGGCCAAGAGAAAGAAAGAGGATCTTGGTCAACCTTGTGAGACCACCTTAAGTTTTAGCATTCTACAGTTCTTTATAAACAGATAATTGCTTCTCTTCTTAAGAAGATAACAAATGTTAGTTGCTTCCAAAATCAACCTAAATCACAAAGTCAACATTATAGACATTCCATCAGTTATATTATAGTTAAAAATAATGTTCTTATACCCAAGAATATTCACATTAGATGGCCTACGAATGACTGAAAAAAAATGTTCTGCATCACTCATCATCAGAGAAATGCAAATGAAAACTATAATGAGATACCACCTGTGTCAAATGGCCTGTATCAAAAAATAAGCTGAAAAAAGCAGGTGTTGGATGTGGTGGGAAGTAAAAGGAAACTCATACACTATGGGTGGGAATGTAAATTGATGCAACCTCTTTGGAAATAGTATGAAAATTCTTCAAATAAATAAAGATGAATCTACCATTCGATCCAACAATCCCACTCTTGGGCATCTACTGAGAAGATACAAAATCTCTAATCAGATAAAATGTCTGCACCCTGATGTTCACAGGAGCACACTTCACAATAGTCAGGATATGGGAACAAACTAAATGCCCAACAACAGATGACAAGATAAAGAAACTGTGGTGTGTGTGTGTGTGTGTGTGTATGTATACACACATATATATACATATATTCACATATGTATATATATTATGCATATGTGTGTATGTGTATATGTGTACATATATATTCAAATGAATTCTACACAGCTACTTGAAAAAATGAAATTGTGCCCTTTGCAACAAGTTGAATGGAATTGGAAGGCATTGTGTTAAGTGAAATAAGTCAGCAAGAAGAAGAGAACTACAGAATTGTTTCACTCATATGTGGAATATAATAAAATGAGGCGAATAAATAGATAAACTCCAGCAAAAACTCTCAGGACACAAGATGACAACTGCCAGAGGGATGGAAAACGGGGAAGGATGGTGATAAGGGCATTGAAACTCTGGTGGAGAGTGTGCTGTGAAACATACATTGAGACAAAGTCAGTATTCAAAAATGAATGTAGCATTGTGAGCAAAAGATTCAATAAATATCAATACTTTTTTAAAAGAAAAAAATTCACATGTTTTGCAACAATGAAGTGAATTTGAAAGGATCTAGAAACACTCTCAGTTTCTTCAGCATGGTCCCTCCATCTTGACTGGACCTTTCCGATGCTTCTCAAAGATAGAAAAAAACACAATGTGGGAAAAGTGCATGATCATTTCAGGAAGTTTTGTGGTCAAAAATCTGAGTACAAAATAATGTAAAATGAAACTGGATAAAAAGTTTAACATGCAAAGTGAAAGGTTAGGGCTAGGACTCCCATTGAAAACATGATAAAACTAAAGAAGAAAAGAAATTATATCATTTACAACAAATTTCTGGTTATTGGATAAATTAGACTAATACAAAGTTCTGCCATTAAGCAGTTTTAGAACTCAGCTAAAAACAATGCAAATAGAATAATCTGCATTCCTTTATGATCAAAAGAGTTAAGAATGTTTGAAATCAACTAACTATGAAACTGAAAACAAAAATCAACCCCCTCCTTTAGCCACATTGGTATTTTTAATGCACAAATAATTGCAGAAGAAATGTTCCTTGTTAGAAAATTTTATCATTAGTTTTACAAGAAAAAGTCAATGATAGCAGCTTTATTTACTTTAATTAATTTTTTGTGCAAAAATAAGGTTATTTTCTACTAAATCATTAACACAGATACAAAAGTAAAGCAGTTTAGCAACTATGAATGTTTGCTTACAGCATAGGTTACCTGTGTAATATTTTCTCTATCGCTTTTTAAGGCAAAAATGTTTAAATTAAATCTCTAAGCTTAAGAGTTTGCTAAAATAAAAATAGAAGTGATAACCATTTACAAATTATTTTTAAACTCTGCTGAAATCTTACAACATCCTCGCCACTTAATAAAACCATCTAGTAAATATAGCTCATTGACTTTTATTAGGATAATTCTTTTTTGAAAAAACATGTTTTGACAATAAAGAAAACTATGGATCTTCTGCAGTGGAGTAAGCAGCTACCACACAGAAACTTCATACATCATCTTCAAGTTACAATTATGTAGCAAATTTTGTATATAAAACACACCTCTTAGAATGTTAAAGAGACGCTAGATAGAACCCACTAACTAAACTATACCTGACACAAGCTGTCACACACTGTTTAAAAACAACAATATTCCCCCCAAAAGCAGAACCAAATGTTGTTTTTTTTTTTCATTCTTCCAATCAGCACAGCAAATTCACCAGAGTTCAAATATCAACATTTTCTACAATAGCTTGAGAAAATACCTATGTGTCCCCTAACATGCTTCACCATTAGAAGTTCAAATTATACATATAGGAAATATCAGTTCAAATAAAAACAGACTATAAGTCAGTACCATCATGGAATCATACATAGGATCCTATCCAGAAATAATTACATGCAGCCTTCTGTAGCACACACGCCCTGGAAGCCTGCATATGTTGGCTTCTCCGCAGTCTGACAGCAGGCAGTTTCAAAGTGCATGGGGAGTGGAGCGCTCATGTTAATGAGATTCTCCTTCTGCATCTTTCTACCTCACATGCTGCATCTTCTAGCACAGGAAAATCACTTTTGTATGCCGACAGAAAAACAGGACATCCTGTGAGCCTTGGGTCCACTATTTCCTCTATTTTTCTTTTGGTCATTAATGGTTTTCGATCCATTTTATTTCTCGGTAAACCTAGAAGGAATCTCTTCCTTTGCTTGGCTTCTGTAGCAGAATGCTTTTTACTCTCCTTTCTCTCACTCCCATGCTTATCATAATTTAAAGTGACCACATTATTCCATTTCTACTTTTCCCTGACACACTGAGACAAATTTCAGAAGGGAATGCCGGAAAAATATATACATCCTGATAAAAGACAAATGAAGTAAGAAAGCAAGCACTTCTTCCTTTATCAGTTTGATACTGAGCTGAGCCTTATCAACATCACTTCCATTTTGAGGGAAATAATGCCATCAGAGAAATATTTTAATGAACCCTTAATATCCTCTTATTATATTGACCAAAGTGAAATTACCTTACACAGAAAACATGGTCAAGAATAGATCTCATGCTAAGAAAACCTAGGAAAGTAGGAATTGTCCTATATTTAAGATCACTTCATTTAAGATTCACTCTGACCTTTATTTAAATGTGTCATATTTAATTTACACTACATATAAATTCTTCACATTCTAAATTGAAATAAACTATTGGTTTTTCTTCGCTTTCCTCCTTATAATCTAAAAGTTCTTATAGTATTGAATAATCAGTCATTTTGTCTTTAAAGAAGAAAATAAAGCAGTCTGGTTTACTAATTCCTCAAAATCACTTCCATTATTTTACAAATAACGTCACTGCACATTATTTTCCCAGTAACCTACTAAATTCCTCTTTACTTATTTTCTTCCCTTAACCTCAGAGTTATTGCCATCTTGAACCAATCTGAACAATTCATCTCCTACCTTGGTATTTACACCCCTCAAATAACCATACACAGTTCTCTTGTCTCTCCTCCCCCACCCTACTGCTTATCTTGTTTTGGTAAGCAGTGCATAACTGGTTCTTTTAATCTTTCCTCATAAGACAATTGCTCCAGCCCCTTAATAATTGTTGTGGTTCTGTGAAATCTATCCAATTTGTCAACATCCTTCTGGTGCTTGGAAGTTCAGGACTGCATGCAGGATTCTAGCACTGTCTTGCCAATGCTTTCTATAGAAAAAGATTATCTCCTCTCTTGTTCTTCTGATGGTGAGAAGTCCCTGGGCATGCAACTTAAAAAGCATATAAGCTTTTTTTACTAAATTTTCCACAGAATATTTCTACTTAAAGATTTTTCCAGCTCTATTGAGAAATCACTGCCATACATCACTATATAAGACATACAGCATGACAGTCTGATTTACATATATTGTGAAATAATTACAATGGGTTCAGCTAACATCCATCTTCTTATATAGATATAATACAAAAGAAAGAAAGAAGAAAAGGGGGAAAATAGTTTCTCCTTGTGATGAGGACTTAGGATTTACCCTCTTAACAATGTTCTTACATATCATACAGCAGGACCAGCATTACTCATATTATGTTATAACCCTAGCACTAAATTACCTTAGAACCAGGTATGTGTAGGGTTTTTGTTTTGCTTTTCCCTCTCACTTTCTGTCTCTGATAATCATAAGGCTGATCTCTTTTTCAGTGAGTTTGGGAGGGCTTTTTTTTTTTTTCACTATCTGTATATAAGTGAGACCATATAGCATTTGTCTCTCTGTCTGACTTATTTAACTTAGCATAATGCCTACAAGGTTTATCCACATGGTAAATGGTAGAATTTCCTTTTTATGACTGAATAATACTCCATTCTTTGCAATTTATATACCACAACTTTATTATCTATTCATCCATCAATGGACTCAGATTATTTGTATATTTCGGGTATTCCAAATAATGCTATTTTCAAGTTAATGTTTTCATTTTCTTCACATATATTCCCAGAAGTGGAATTGATGGATCATATGGTAGTTCTATTTTTAATTTTTTTAGAGGATTCTCCATACTGTTTTCCATAGTGGCCATAATATCTACTTAAATTATTTACCCAGTCTTCTAAAACATTGGCATATTATAAATATTTCTCTTGAATTTGTACTCTGTATTTCAAATGTGTTATACTAAGACATGTATTAGATACATTTGCTTTCATCTCTCTCCGCTGAGACATGGCTTATTTTCTCCATGAATACCTGACCAATCTCTCTGTGTGCCACTGTACTGTTCCATCTTACCAGTTCTCAATTCAGTGCCATTTGTGAGTGCAATTAACATGATCTTTGTCTGTTATAAGGATTCCTAATGATAAGATTAAATAAAAACCTTATAACAGCACCCCAACTAAGTCATTCCCCACAAGTAAGCTTAGTACCAGATAACAGTTCACAGTACTTTTACGGTCATTCAACTTTCAGCACATGTAATAGTGCTCATGTGAATCTAAATACGATTTCGTGAAACTGTATCACAGGTTTCATGTTCCTTTTAGACACCTTTTTTTTTTTTTTTTTAATTTGATCAGAGGGCTCTTAAGTTTGACTGCTGTGGTTCAGTCTTCAGTTCTGAAGTTAACATTATTAGCTGGAGGAAAAAAATGATTAAGCTATTCATAGTACTGAGATTGATGTCCTTAAATGAAAGTCATGGGAACACAGACTTTTAAAAAGAATAAGCATTCACTGTAAAACCATATATGCTTAATAATATGCCTAGTTTCCGTATTTATAGTCATACTTCACTGTTATCATCAAAATTTATGAATATGTCTGTATAATGCAAGTATTTGTATTCTAGCTACAGAAAGGGAAAAAAATTCTTATTTACAGCTCGTTTATAGTACTTTGCTTTTTCTATATCATACACTGCTCCTTGCAATCTAATGAATGATGTGTTTCTCACCCACACTGACTCTTCTATAATCATCAAATTCCATAACTATTTTATATTATGCTACATTGGAATGCTTATTTTGAATACATGTTAAGGGAAATTAACTCAAGGCAAGACAAGCACTTGATTTTCTTTTTCTTGCTTTTCAGCTAAGTACATACAAGAAATGTAATGAATGAATCAACAGTACATATTTTGATGAAAGCAATGTTAAGCATACAAAACACTGCACATTCAAGAAAAGCCTTGCATTTTTCCTAACTCATAACATTAAAAATGAGATTCACAATCTTGTTAGTGTAAGATTATAATCATCCACATTGTTCTACAAATCAAAATAATACTTTTTTTAAGAAACAGCCTTGCAAATGACAATGTTAAAATTTTCTGTTGTTTTATGTTTTATGAATGAAATTTGACTCAGGAAGATCCTCAAAGGAATGTTAAAGACTTAAGGTTTTGTTAGTCAGTAAAAGAAATCGAGGATGCTCCTGGTGCCTGCAGGTTGGTCTCTTGATACCATTTGAATTGCATGATTCGACATTAAATACTTCTGCTAACTGAAAGTAAACTTCAGGTATTCTTGTCAAACCCCAGGCCACAATGCTGTGCATGTCATGGAGGTGATATGTTAGTCTCCAGGGAGAAGATACAAAGGAAAGTTCTCATAAAATTTCCACTCCAGAGGAAAAAGAGCCTTGACATCTTAGACAGAAAAAGTTGCCCCTTTGTCCTCCCACCTGGAGATCCAGCATGTGACAACAGGTGGAGATTCAAAACAGAAGAAATATCTGGGACAAAAAAAATGTCAAAGCCTTAGAGTCAGCTACGGTCTTAAAGAGAATAACATTTAAAGAGAAGTCACATTATTAGTAACATCGCCTTTAAAGAAGAAAAAGGAAATGAGCAACTTATTATTTCTGAATTACAAATCACCAGCCAAGTCCATCCTTACACAAGTCTAAATCAATCTGAGAACAGACTTTGTGTAACACTCATGCTTATCACACAGGGCAACAACAACAGCAAAAAAAATCTCCCTAAAGCTATCATTCAGTCAAAGTTCTTTTCTTTTCCAATACTCAAAAAACAAATGCTAGTTCTTTTAATAACATTATACTCACAAATTTGAAACATGCAGAAGATCCCTAAATCTGTTGAACTCACTGACATCTACCAAGGAAACTAACAAAAAAGATGGCACAGAGGGAAAATGACTACCTTAACAAAGCTGTATCTTACTCAGAGAATGCTATTGCAATCTATGACACTATATATATATATATATATATATATATATATATATATGTATGTATGTATGTGTTTTTTTACAATTTGCTTACCTCAAAACCACCTAGATTTCTCAGTACAGCTAACAATTCCCTCCTGGATACTCTCTCAGCCCTTCAAAAATAAATGAATAAAGGAAAATTTTAAAGGCTACTCAGACTGATTTCAAAACCTCTATTCATACACCAGATCCTAGTAACACACATTCCTCAGCTTCTGAGAGCATAATCTTTCCATATAATGGCTTTTCCTTATTATAGAATTGCAAGAAATTAGAAATGTTTGATATATACCAAATACAATTTATCATATAGTTTTTCTTTAAAAAATAAAAATAAATTGATAGTTATGCACATCACTATTTACGGCCATAGTATAAAAGCAGTCATAGCTTAATTTATTAAAACATTATTTGTATAAATAACAACAAATCATTTTTCCAATACGCAGACTTAGAGACCCAAAATATAGACACCAAAAGTGCGTTTTAGTAAGAAAACATGCACTAGTGGGGGGAAAATGCAAGACAGAGCAGTACACCATACATAAAATGTCAAACATGTCAAAACACTCATGAATACCAACATCTCCCACCACACCACGACCAATTTTAAAGGTTATTTAGGGCTAACACATCTGCAAGTGCAGATTTTACAGCAGCAGACTTTATTTTTCTCAGATATATAAAAAATAAGTCACTGGCATGTCAAATGTTTTTGATGTTGCTTTCATACATGTGGGCCATGAACATTCTGCCTAGTACTGCTGAAAGCAGGACAATTACACAGAACACAGATTTTTAGTATCAAATGGATTTATTATGGATTTCTGGAAGCTAGTACCAAATCATAATACAGAAAGGATAATTAAGCATGAGACCAAGAAAGCAAATGTAGCTATCTTCATCTTTCAAAAATAAAAACCTCTATCAGGGTCTCCATAATTCAACTTCTCTGAACTTCATTTCAGAAAGCCACTTTCAGAACGTGTCACAAAGCTTCCTTGTCCCTAAGTCACTGATTGAGAATCATTTCCGGAGAGCTGCAGACAAATAAGTTTTATAAAACAAGGCGCATAACACACGCAGAACATACTTATCCTATTCCTCGCCCTCAGATAAGTGAAGCTTAAATTAAATGTCAAAGATGAACAAAATCTATTGTATAAGCAAACAGCTGACCTAAATCCACCAAATTTTGTTTGTCAAGTGTGTATATTCTAATAAATTTTGTAATATAATAAGACTATTTTTGCAACCCTCTGACCATGCCAAGCTAGAGGCAAATAGTCTTCTGAAGAAATATTACTCTCTGCTTGATGCTCTAGGCAAAATCTCTTTATACCCTTTGGTAGACTGTGAGAGTAACTTTTAAGAAAATGTTAATAACGGCTAAACACTGTAGACCAAAAAAAAAAAAAGAAGCAGAAGAAGAAAGAGTAAATGGTTTGTGCACAGCCAGTTTTTACCAAGTGATCTGCTCCGGGCTGCAACTACACTGACTTACTGATGTGCAATTTGGTTTTCCTGATAGGAAACCTAGAAGCTGGCTAAAATCAAATGATTAATAAAAAGAAACTCAAATAGCTTGAGGAGGAAAAACATTTTTCCTTTTTACTACCTTTAATATGACTTTCTCAGTGACATAAATACATGCAGCAATCATTGGCATTTTTTCTTGGGCAGCAAAGCAAGGCGCTCAAAATTCCTTCACACATTAACTATGAAAAACAATCAAAATAATCCCTCCTAAAAGAAGGGATTATTCTCTCAAATAACTGAAAAGAGCAATGTACTATTACCATTATCTCACCATAATTTCAACTCAAGGCTCCCCTCTCAAATCTGGATACACCAGAAATAATATTCTTAACTCTCAGCAGAAACCCTTCATCAGAGTCTATATAAATTGTAAGAAAGGTAGAATCCTTCTTGGTCAAGTAGCATAGAAGCAAGGCAATTGAAATTGCATGTCCTGATTCTGAGTTCAAATTCCAGCTCTTTTGTGTATTTAGAGGTCAATATATTTAACAATATCTTTGGGCCTCATCTCTTTTGTAAGATGGAAGTAATAATATGAACCTCCCTCACAAGCTGGAGTTGAGAGGTTTACATGAGACGAGATCTAGTCTCGCAGTAAATGGTACATAGATAGAGTTATTATCATGGAAGAACCTCCAAAACTGTGGAAGGTGATCTCTTAAGCTCTGCCTTCCACATTGGCCCACATCTTTGCAGGAGTTCATATTACCCCTGCCTGGAGATTGCAGCCCCACCTTAGGAAACCAAAATGAATTGGAAAAAATGATGCACCTTGTCAATGGTTTTGTTCCTTTTAATTTGTGAGATAATCTGAAGCTTCCATACTGTCCCAATCAGCTGAAGACTCCCCACACTTAAAGCCACCCTCTTTACATAAACTTTCTACTATGGTCTACATCCAAGTCCCATCTCATACCTGCTCATCAACTTCCCAGCATTTTCTATGTGCTCTGTTTTTGTTGTTGTTGTTGTCGTTTTGTTTTCTTTAAACTCATCCTCATTATTGTGATGCCCTGGCATCCTGTATATCTAGGGCATTTTAGTCTTTCCCATCTCTGTTGATCATCAACTCTAGCACTCTGATTAAATAAACCCCCAAATTTCTCCTCTTGTTCCAGTTCTTCAATTCTTACCTATCTAATCATTCACAGTATGCTTCATTATTTTTATACATTCTTACCTTTATCTAATTTACTCAAAAGTTTGTGCTTCTTTCCTTGTGTTGGGTGACATCATATAAATGATATTGACAAGGAGACAACTGCATGTTCTCTCCCCACCTTCTTCCCAGCACTCACTATGATCATTTTCACTTTTCACTTTCTTCCCACCTGCTAAGTTGCTGAGGGGAAGGAACAGGAGATAATTTTTTGGGTTTTCCCCTGGCCCTTACTCACTATCCCACTAGGGCCCCAACACCTAACAGACCAGAGGATAAAGAGATATTGAAACCCATTAAAGTTGGTGACGAGGAAGGAAGAGATTGCTACCTCCTCCACCCCACACACACAAATCTGAAAGAAGAGAGACTGATCACAAAACCACATTGCTGGGATTCCCTTGTCTGTATCTCAATAAGGATGTCCCCCTCTCCATTTTTGGCACCTTCTCCTTCATCAGCAGGTATTCTCAAACTTTTTGCAGAAAAATGTGATCATGAATATGCTTTCATAATGTGACCCAAGAAGTGTTTCAGCAAACAATGCTTAGCCTTTCTACACTTTTGCTACCCTGGACAAAGCTCTAGTGATTTCTATTCTGCTATTCTTAAGAATTGAATTGCAGCCCATTATAGTGATTTTACAAACTGCTGATGGGATGGGACCCTCACATTGAAAAACACAGATCTACAGCAGCCTAGTAATGGAGAGTCTCTCTCTCTCTCTCTCTCTCTCTCTCTCTCTCTCTCTCTCTCTCTCTCTCTCTCTCTCTCTCTCTCTCTCTCTCTCTCTCTCTCTCTCTCTCTCTCTCTGCTTTTTCAAAAGTCCATTTTAACCCTAGATCAACACAATCCTCTTGTGCAAGCTTCCAGAAGCAGAAAATCTTAGCAGGCTCAGTCGCTGTGGAAGACACTCTGACCCTCTAAGACCGTAAGGTGTTCTCAAACAAGCTGCAGCCCCTCGACCACCCTCTACTGTCCTGGAGAAATCTCTAACAGAAACTCTGTTACGACAGGTGGCGCGAATCCTGGAAATCCTAGTTTTTCTAAGCATAAGTTTAAACAGAAATATAAAGAAATAAGAGTGAGAGATTAACTGGGAAAAGAAACTCGCAGGAAAGCGTGGAAACTGATCTCTCCAAAGGCCCACATCCCTGCTCTACGTTGAGTCCACGTCAGCTGAGCGAAACATAGCTGGCTAAGCCTAGAGGTGGGCACTCAGCAGCCGGCAGTTGACCGCATCTTCCAGGCGGAAGAAGTGCGACCTTGGCTAGCCCAGAGGTGGGGGAACGCCCCGCCGTCCGACGGCCTCAGTGCTCATCTGGTCTCCGGCAGAATCTCTACCTCTGGCGCACCAGCCTAGGGCTCACAACACGTGCTGCTGAAAACTAGACCGGGATTCCAGCCATCTCTCTTTGGAGCTTCGGGAGTCCAGCGACACGTGCTGGATACACTTCCAGCAAGAGTGTGTGGGCCCTTCTTCTGGCCCTTTCGGAGATGTGGGCGCGCCTCCGACTAGAGCTGGGTAACCTCTGTCCCACCCCTGTATGCACCTCCAAAAAGAGAGGAAAAAATAAGATTTTCCCCAAGGTGGTGTATGTACACGGACGCTCCAGCTGCACTCAGAGCTCGGTGAGACCCAAGACTGACCACCGATCTGTGAGCGCAGGGAGAAGCCTGGGACGCGCTCAGCCACACAAGATCGCGCCTGACTCGTAGAACCTGGTCACAGGGCCCCTGGAACCTGTTGCGGCCTCCAGCCCTGAAGGACTTGGAAGGGCTGGGGAAGAAGCTGGAAGCAGCTGACGAGAGTAAGAAAGGAAACCCAAGAAAGAGAGTTAACCCGGGCGAGTTCGTCTTAAAGGTTCCAGAGCTTCCCGGACAAAGATACCTGGTTGGAACTTGCAGAATCAAACTCTTAAGTCTTCAAAATGCAGTGGGCAGAGCAAGAGCGCTGGCGTCTCCACTTTTGCACTACACCCTGCCTTCTATCCCCTGCGCGCGCGAGCGCGCGCGCGCATACACACACACACACACACACACACACACACACACGTCGAACCAGAAATACGTGTCCTCTCTTATAAACCCGGGCCTCAAAAATCAGACCACCCTGGGAGGGGAACCTAGTGAGAGGGCGTGGGGCGGAGAGTAAGCGACTAGAGTTCTCCCGACACTGTCTGTTGGGCCCTGAGCTCACTTCAGCTAGGTACCAGGAGTTCTGCTCTCCTGTTTATACCCCGGGCTTGAGGTGGAGTTCTGCTTTCCTCCTCACATTCGTCTCCTAGAGGCGCCCTCCTATGGAAGCGGGACTCTCCTTAAGGCCACGCAAAGTTGGAGGAAAGACCTTACAACCCATGTCGTCGCTTCCAGTCGCGCTCAGAAAGCAAACTAAGGGAAAATGGCTTTAGATGAGGGCCTCGCCATCCTAAGTAATTTTCTGCAATAACTAATTTGGGTTTCCTAGCAAAATTTAGAAGTCAAAATAAAAGCGAATTTTATTAAAAACGAATTACCAGAAAGTAATGATCCGGTATGGAGTGCCTATCTTGCTGTTAACAGTAAAGTCAGTCAATCTGTGCCGAACCTCAAACAAATGCAGCTGTGTGAATCGACATTGCTGCAGTTCGAGTTCTGTCGGGCACACGAATCTAAGAAGAACCTTTTCAGAAGATGGTTGCAACCGGGTGAGATTTTTTTCAGTTGTGGCTGAGACCTCCTGGGAGGTAAGGTTGGCTGGGCGTTGGCTAGGATCTGCAACCCAATCCCTCTCCCCCCACCCCTCCGTAGGACTCTAAAATTGAGTCTAGTCCGGGTTTTGAGGGATTTCTGGGAAACTTGGATTGTTGAGAAATTCCCAGGCGCTCCCACTTAGTGACAGCCTCTGTTCCCTGTTCCGGGATAGCGTGGACCCGTTAGACCTAGAGAGGAGCAGGAGCTTTAAAACCCCTTTTGGAAGGAGATGTCTTAGACATAGCCATACTCATACCTCTGTTCAACTATCAAAATAATAAAGTTTTCACACCTAGAAGGAACTAGATATCTTTCTTTCCCCTTCCGCCTTGATGTAACCTGACTCCATTTTTAGGCTGTCGCTGGCACTAGCGTCTCTTCCGAAGGATAAGAGAAGAAAGGCGAGACCGGACCGGGAGACCCCCAGCCTTTACTCTCCAAAGCCACCTCGGCTCTGCCGCGCCGCGGATAAAAAAGGAAACGGACGGGTGAGCGCATCCAGGCACAGAGCTGACTGCGGAAGATGCGCAACACCCGCGATGCCCAGAAGCGCTCTGGTGCCGCTACCCTGCATAGGGCCTGGCGGGATGGAAAGTGAATCCTGCATCAGAAAACTCTGTCATCAAAATATTACAATGAAATGAAACTTTCCCCTCTCAAACCTCTTTGTATCTTGGAAGCGTTCCTTCACTGCCAACGCTTAGGTTTAAAATATAATTAGATCATTGTATGTCTGCATTGACGCACTGACACTAACAAAGACAAGAAATTCTCAGAGCAAAGTGCAATTGAACCTTTCAGTGGCATTCTGAAGTTGGCTAATGTATCTGTTTGTCCTTGTCTACCGGGCTCTTTGCACGCTGAAAACCAGTGTCCTGCAGACTTAGCAGTAGTTTTAGTAGAGAGGACACCCAAACTCTCTTAAGGATGAAATCTGAGCACTAGAAAGAAATGCACACGATAAGGCCTGTCACTGCCGGGTGTAACCAGCTCTCGGAGCCAGGAATTAGACTGGACCAGCGATTCAAACTTTTACGTGCTGTCTCTCACACGCGAGCTCTCCCTCCTTTCTCCGGCTGTCTGCCTGAACCCTCCACGCCCAATTCCCCAAAAAGCGGAAGGGCGGAGTTCGGGCGACCTTCGTACCTAAAGAGACCTCGGCTTTCTCCCGGGCACAGAAAAGGAATCTAGCAAGCAGCCACCCGGATAGCGCTGCTCACCCAAGCTTTGTGTAAAGGGCATCTCTCCCTCCGCAGAGTCGGGGCATGCTAAGAAACTATTCAAAGTACAGAAGACTGAAAATCAGACCTTCTCTCAGAGCTGAGCAATATATGATCACGTCTTTGAAAGTATGATGATGTATTTTCCCTGCTGTAATGACACACAATAAATTCTTAAGAGGTCGAGGAGAGCGAAGGGCGATATGAAGACCCCACTGCAAAGTTTTAAACTTCTTTCTAAAGAAGTGTCTTGCAGGCAACGCTGCGTGTCGGTCGCTTAAGTAGTACTCTCCGATTGACTCCGACGAGGAAGTCCTCAAATGCAAGACCTCGCAAGTTGCCCTAGAGATGCGTGCGTGCTGGAGAGATGCGTGCGTGCTGGACTCTTACCCCACAGCACCCCACACGCAGCTGAGTTGGAAAGTTACTCCGTAACTATAAAGCAGGAAAAGCACTAGCCGTTTTGCAACTTAGGAATTAAACTCAATATTCGCAGTCAGTGCAGTCTGTCGGCTGTGGACTTGTGAGAATTACCCTGCCCTCCTTTCACCCCAAATTCTCTGGAGGCATATTACCTGACACCCCACTGGCCTTGGGTGATGCTCAGCGGCTTCCTTAAGGGAGAACCCGAAACAGAGTTCGTTTCTGGGTTCAACTCTCCGGGATTGAGTCGGAAAGTAATTGTCTCGGGGCTGCAGACACCTGGGAGAGGAGCTCAGAGGGCTCTGCAGACTCCCAGCATTTCTGAAGAGCTTTACCGTTCTCATTCTCTCTGTTTATTATTGTTCGGCTGCGGTTAGGCAGAAGTTATGAAAATAAAAGGAAAGGCAAACCTCCTCTTTCCAAGACAGTCAGGAAACTGGATATTTCACTTATTATTTAATCTCTTATGTGACCACTCACTTTTGCACCTGCAGAGAAACTCATCCCATAAAAATAACCTTAAATTATCACAGAATTATGCCTTCTCTTTCCCACCCCCAACCCATAAAACATTTTTTTTTAAGTGGGGGGGGGGTAGGCAAAGTAAAAATAACCTGAGAACTCTGGTGGCAATTTACTATTCTAACTCTGCATTTTAAAAACAATAACATTCTCTGTAAATATCAGTGACCTGGAGGCCATCTGTAATTCACCAGGGTCAGCAAAGAAGGCCACCTTCATCTTGCACTCTCTAAGTATTCACAACTGGCCTGCGGCTATATTCACTGGACTTCCACATCCCAAGGATGGTAGTGCTAATACCGTAGGAAGCTTCTACAGCCTTAGTGTCTTTGCTAAAAGTTGGTGCAGAGTGGAATGTGGTCTAACAACAGTACTAGCACCAGACCCAGGACCCAGACAAATGCATATTTTCTTCATTTATCTGAGAAACTTCTAAATTTTAAGGGGAAATATGATTCTAAAATAGCAAATGTAACCTCAGCAGTACCCAGTGAAGGAGGAAAAAGAAGTTCTAAGAAAGGCCTCTACTGAGTTCTCTATGTCAAAAACCCAAAGGGACTGAAATGCTTCGCCCTTTACTCTAAGACACTTTACAACTGTTCTAAGTTGAGGAATAGGAAAAAATCAGAGATTACATACCACACACTCCAAATCCATGTTGACTTCCGGAGTCTTAAAAAGACTTTCTAAACATTGTGCAAGACAAATTTTAACAGGATTTTGAAGCTTGAAAAAAAAAAAAGTTCAAAAGCTGTGTGCCCTGAACTTTTTTTTTTTTTGAAAACTGCACTCACTAGCAAAGTTAACAGAACAGTGGAGATCGGCTCAATTTATTCTGTTAAATGTAGGTTACCATACTGGAAAAGTCTGGTTAAGGAAAACATTATGCTGAAATCTCTAGATAACTAGTTGAATTCCCCTCTTCCTTTTGCCAGAATAGATTTAGGCTGTCAAAAATTCAGATGTTGAATACCAAATCAATCTCCAGCTCTGTCTATAAATAATTCTTTTTAGTCATCATTTTTACCTGACCCAGAAAGAAGACAAAATTCTGTTCATTTACATAGTTTATTGTTGTAAACATTAAAATTGTCTTTCTCAAAGAAAGAATTTATCAGAAAAAAAATCAGCATCTCTAACTGTCATACACCATAGAAAAAAAGGCAGTGACTCTTATCATGTGCCATACTGGAAATATACAAAGAAAAATACTACAGAATATGGCAATATTAAAATTCTTACTCAAACATAAAATAATATATTAACTGACAATTTTAGACATTTAAAAAAACACAAAAAAATTCAAAGTGCTCAGTAATTTCCAGGGAGTTATGTATATTATAAGCACTCTGGAAACAGTCAAAAGCTGCTGCATGCAAGTTTTGTTTAGCTTTAGACAACAAAATAATCAAGATATAAACTTTCTTTTATCAACATCAACGGTACATACAACACTTACAAACAAGGAATGTTGAGCGGTGTTACAAACACTATGCGTCCCTTTTGTCAGGATTTTCTGATGTATAATACTTGTGCCCACCTATTTTACAATTGAGAAAATGTTTAAGCTCAGATAACTACCAATCTTTATAAAATCTAACAGACTACATAGTGTCTGAAATACTATTTATATAATATAGACATTACTGAAATAGCAAGTGCCTATAACATTTTCAGCCTAGAATCAACATGCTTGTCCCTTTCTTGTGTAATTTTTTTTTTTTTGCAAACACACTTATCTTTTTTAGAATTTGTAATATTTATTCATAAATAGGCACAAAATAATTTAAAAAGCCAAACTGCATTGGATAAATTTACAAGCCTTTGCCTTCTTCAACTCATGCCACCCACGCAACATTTAATTTTACTATATATTACAGCTTTCTTTACAGCAGAAAACTTTGAAGTGTTTTAAAGGGCAATACTTGTGGGTCCCCTTTGTGTGTGTGTGTGTGTGTGTGTGTGTGTGTGTCTGTATGTGTGTGTGTACATTTGCCTTAACTGCAATAACCAAATATGATCAAACATTTCCCATCATACATTAGGAATCTTTCTTCTGAACAATAAACTGATAATAAAAAGTTTATACCACTCTATTGTGTGTAGTCCGTGTTCTAAATCCTGGATGCCCCGGAGCCAAAATGCCCTTTCAGGTTCTGCCTGCAGGTTAGGAAATAGCAACAGTTTTTTTTGTTGTTTTTGTTTGTTTAAATCTTTAGGGTCAAGGAACCAGGGGGTCTTATGGAGGGGTGGGGGGAGCCCGCTAGAGCTGTGACAGCTCAGGGGGGTATCTCTGCCCTTGTGACTTGCCCCCTCTGGACTGCTTTAGGTTTCTTTCCAGTTCCTTTAAGTGCATGGGAGGAGCTCTTAGAAAGGTAAAGTGTCCAGGAAAAGTTTGTCAATTATTGCTGGAGGTGGTACCAAGTCTTCCAGTTTCAGGTAGAAAATGCGCTGTAGCCCCTGTGTGCAAAGGGTACGAAGTTCTGGGAGCTTCCCCAACAGTTTGGACAAATAGTTGGGGCGGTTCAATCCCCCATTATTGAAAGTCACGTGGTCTTTGAGACAATTTACAATCTTGTTTTGCAGCTCTTCCACTCTCTTGGGTTCCTTGAGCCCGTGTCTCTCTGTGGAAAACACAATCAAAAACAAAAGAGGAATACACAAAGCCGTTAGCTAGCAGGCAGGACCTGGGTGGATCAGTAGCAAGGGAAAATTGGGACAAATCCCACTGGGCAGTTCTGGAGAAGTTCCCTGCACCTATGGTACTGACCTGTGACCATAGCCAGGGCAGCAATGCAGGAGAAGGCAGAAATGTCGATGTTCATATTCTGCAAGTTGGAGGAGAATTCAACAATGGAATCAATCCATTCCCCAAAGCCACGAACGCATTGCAACCTGTGCAAGACCACCCCATTGCAAAAGATGAGTTTACCCTCCACTGGGTTGGACCTGCAATTAATACCAAAGAGAGAGGGGAGAAAAAGAGAGAGAAAAGCTAAACAACTAATTACTTGAAGAGCAATAAATGAGGGATTTAAGAGGCACCTAATTACCGAAGAGTTAATAAAATGTAGACCAGTGGACCTTGAAAGGGTTTAATTTCATAACAATCAAGAACGCCCCCTATCCCACCTCCATTCCATTCATCTAAGACTTTTGGGCTGACTCCTTCTCTTCCCTTCCCGTCCCTTCCTTTTGTCTACTGTCCTTTCCTACCCCCCCCCCAGCCCCACCCCTTCACTTCCTATTTTGTCCCTTTCTTTTTCTCTTTTATTTATTTCCTTTTCCTTGCTTTTCCTTTCTTGGTTTCTCTCTTCCTTCTTTCCCAGCCTCCCTGGATTGCCTCCTTCCTCATTACCTGTACGCTAATCGCAGCACAAACAGTTCTAAGAAAGCCGATTCAAATAGCAGGTCCTGGTCCGCTTTGGGCAGGTCAGCAAAGCCTGGAATCTTCTCAGCCCAGCCCCTGATGATCTCCATAGAGCCAGTCAGGAGATCATAGAATTGCTGGATATGCTGGGTGTCATCTCCACTCATCTGATAGTCAGGGTTCGCCTGGAACTGGAATTTCATTTTAAAAAGCACTTAATGAGGTTCTCTAAAATATATAACCCGTGAAATTGCTAACCCCGTTTCTAGTAGGGGAGCCAGGTTTTTATAACAATTAAACCTCTCTCTGACCAGTAAGGAAATTAGATGTTCCGGGGCAATTAATTCAATTAGGGATGGTGCTATGAGGTCGCTGCTTTAAATATGTAAATTACCATTTCCATACAGACTAAATACAGTTCCATCCAGCCCTGGGAAACATTCACTCTTATCTCCACAAAACAATTGACACGTTAGTATTCATGCCAGTCCCAGAGTGGGTCTTGAGCGGGAGAAGCCTTTTGAAAATCTTAATAAAATTGCAGTGGTCTCTAGGTTTGCCCGACATACTTCCTCCAATTAAAGCCCACACATTTCTCACAGCTGGGGTAAAAAAGGAATCTGACCACTTGATCCCCCACCCCACAGCCATTCCTTAAACCCTCTTTCTTTCTCTTCCCCAAGCAGGCATCCCTCATCCTGACAGTACCGCTGAGGAGAAGGATTAAAGCAACTCTCTGGAGGATTGGGGGATAGAATTCAAGTGGGGAGTCCTTCTGTATAGACTCTGGTTTTGGCATTAGAGGTGTGTATGTGTGTGGATGTGGGAGGGAGAAGGGCAAAAATTTGGTCACTGTGGCTTATCCTCTCTTCCTCTGCTGTCCTCATGTCCACACCCCCCACCCACAACAAAATTTGTCCATCTCTCAGTCTCCTGTGATCCTACCGAGAGCTGCCACAGCCTTGCTTGCCTCGTTTATCCCTTGGGTCTGGGGGTTATTGATGGATATGGGGAGGGGGTCCTGCCCATCTGTCGGTTTGTCCACATGATAAACCCGTCAGCTTCTTACCCTGGAATAGTCCAGGCTGGTCATAGCCGGGTTGGAGTCGACATGGGCCCTGACGAGGGCACTGATCAGACTCACCGGGGGCGAGGGGGGAGAGGGCTCCTGTGGGCTCTTCGGTTTCGAGGGCAAGCGACCTCTCCGGCCTTTTAAACTGTCCGTTCGAACAACTGCAAAGGGATAGAGGGGTTAACACCTTCCCCAAGCTGGGCCCAGCTCCTCCGCCCCTCCCCCAGGAAGGCCACAGCCAGCCGGACTCAGGCCCCACTGCTAAGAAAGCCTTGAATGACAAGAACCATAAAAAATGCAGGGTTATTTTACGTCTTCTTCCAAATGGATCATACAGTTTAAGGCGAGGAGGGCCTGGTGGCTTTCTCTAGAGCAGGATGAGCCAGCAGGCAGCTGCTGGTCTGGGAGGCCAGGCGAGTGGATGGGGGAAACTGGGAGACCCTCACCTCTGGGAATTGGAAAGCAAGGTTGGGTAGGGGTAGTGGTTTGCCAGGGTCAAAGACTGGGTACTCCCAGTTTGTCAAAGCGTACCTTCTTTGACCATCCCAACAGCCAGGCACTTCTGAAATCGGCAGTACTGACAGCGATTCCGGCGCCGCTTGTCCACTGGGCAGTTTTTATTTGCTAAACACACATATTTTGCATTTTTTTGCACCGTGCGCTGTAAAAGGAGACAATATAGGAGGAAATTAATTTCTTTATCATGAAAACCCAGTAACCGAAAGAATTGTGGGACAATTTCTGATGGTTGGGTTCGACTCTCCCCAAAAACACATACACAAGACTCCTTATTATTATTTTTTTTTTCCTTTTCCTTCTTTTCCTTTTCTTTTTCCTCCCCCAGGGCATTTAACAGAAGAAAATTGATAGCGTTAACATTTGAGCTAACCTCACCGCTCCTTGCTGTGTTTTATATGCCAAGAGAAGGAGAAGGAGACGCTCAGTAAATACAAATCCGTGGGCATTCATATTATTTACATTCCTTGGAGACCTTCTCTATTTAAAATGATAAGATTATTCAATCAGGATGGCGAAATAAAGAGATCACTTAATTTGACCATAGGGAATTCTGTTCCACTTGGTTAGCTCAGACACGGTTCTCTGTCCTAACCAATTTCAATCTGAACAGAGAAGACAGCTCCTAGCACATGCAAATGACCCTATTCCAACTCTGGCTGGAGTAACTTCGGGCGGGGAGGGGCCTGCCGGATCCACTGCGGACCGCGGAGGAGAACCGCGGTCTCTCCGTCTTCCTAATTCTCTTACTCCAGGTCTCAGAAGCCCCCGCCGCCGCCCGTGGGTGACTGCAGGGCAGCCTCCGTAGACTCCCAGAGTTGGATCGTCCGAAAAGAACTAGAACCCGCCTGCTTGCACGAAGGCAGAGGCACGCTCAGAGGTCTTGGGCAGCAGGGGGCCCCTACCAGTAGCCCCCACCTCTACACTTGCTCACCTTAAAGAAGCCTTTGCAGCCCTCACAGGTGCGCACGCCGTAGTGCTGACAGGCCGCGTTGTCGCCACAAACTGCGCACAGCCCCTCGTTGGAGGGGGAGCCCCGCGACGGCGGCGAGGGTACCTGTGTGTCGAGCAGCTGCGACGCGTGGCCGATCTGCAGGCCCGGGAAGCCCATAGACGCGGGCTTTCGGATGGGGTTGGGCACCGCGAAGGTTTGCCCGTCCACCACGTGGTGGCTGCCCGCCGGCTCCGGGTTCATGGGGACGTGCAGTGGCCCATCGAAGCGCATCTGGCAGCTAGACACCGGGGTGCCAGGGGGCGACTGCTTAAAGGAGAAGAGGGAGAGGCGCGAGACCGGAGTTTTCCTCTGTTCAATCATGTGCGTGGTGGCCACGTAGTTCTGATGGAAGTTGTGGAGGGAGCCTGGGTCGTCCCACATGGGGCTGTGCTGCACCTGGAAGCCCGGGGTGGTGGGCGTCGGGGGCGAGGAGGGCTTGTAGTAAACCGACCCAGAGTGCGGCATCATCTCCTCGGACTGGGGGGGCAGGTGGCTGTGTTGCTGGTAGTTGTGCATCTGAATGTCTTCTACCTTAATGGAGGACTGCTGTCCGGACAGGGGCATTTGGTACAAGCAAGGTGGCTTGACGTCGTAGCCTGTGCTGTAGTTGTCCATAAAGGTACTGAAGCTGGGGAGAGAAGTGGTGGCAGTGATTTCAGTGTTGGTGAGGTCCATGCTAAACTTGACAAACTCTGGAGTTAAGAAATCGGAGCTGTATTCTCCCGAAGAGTGGTAACTGTAGCTCTGAGAAGCAGGGCTGGCTCCTTGAGGCGAGGACCCATACTGCGCCTGAACACAAGGCATGGCTGGAAATGAAACAGGGTAATATACACTCAGCCTGGTCAACCGGACACTTTCTCCCGGGCTTGGGCACACCTAGAGCTACACCGGCAGCCCGCGGCGGTCAGAGAGCTTGTAGGTGCGCGAGAGAAAGGGCGGGAGAGCGCGAATGCTACGGAGCAAAACGGTACAGGATATGGGAAGACTGATCAAATAAAGACCCAGCGCTAGAAAGCTGTTGAGGGGCTACCTTCCCGTACATTCCCAAACGCCTCCCCCTTGGCCCCCTTCACGAATAATCCCGCTCAAATGGGACGCCCCTCTGCAACTTGGGTTCAACAAGCTCATTCTAGAAATAAAGTTGCATTGCACAATGAGAAAGTTTTCACGAAGGCGAAATGGGTAGGAGAAAACCTTAAGTTATCCGTCTGCTGATCACAGTTGCCCCATTTCTTGATGTTTAGGGAAGTGGGAAAGAGAAAGAAAGAAATGAAATTGCACTAACCTTCAGCCTTACAGGAGTTTTCGAGGAAATTAAAGGTGGACAGTGTCGTAATTCAATGAAGGGCAAAGTTTCCAAAATTTTTAGATAAGCAATGGGATGTCCAGCCTGTCAGATCTCCTCCCTGGAAAAGAGACACAGGAAGCTTCAGAGTGACTTTCTGGACAGAAGTTCAGCTGAGCTTGCAGACTCACCAGGCAGGCCCTTCTATGCCTTCCTTCATTATTTCATTGGAAATGAGTATGGAGCCTTTAGCAAATTTAGCAGTTAAAATGAATGTAAAAGAGATATCTGGAATCAACAGAAAACACCACCCATTGCTCTGTGTAAATCCTTGCAGAGGGAGGGTTCTGAAGGAGAAAAGGTATTACATGCACACATTTAATATTATAATAAATTGGCCCTTTGTAAGGGACTTGCAGAGTGTCATTTGCAAGTTAGTTTCATCCATACCCAAATCAGAAGACTACTACAGTTTTATAAAAATATAGTTGAAGCCTCTTAACATATTTTTCCAGCAGTGAAATTGGTTTTTATTGGGGACGGGTGGGGGAGTAAAATTCAAGCACATAAAATAAGAAATTCTCTCCTTCCACCCTCACCAGTTGCAAAAACGTTAGCAAGGCCTAGGTAGCCCTAAAGACAATCTGAATGGAAGCATATGGATTTCCCAAGTCCTTTTGAGAGAGCACTAGTATTGGGGATACAGGCAGATTGTAATTCACCTTTTCAGGACACTTGTCTTTCAGTATCTTTAATGGTCAAGGCATGAGAAGAAAGGACCCTACTTTTCCAAGAACATATTAACTGGACTACAGAGGGAGGGAAATAGTGCTTATGGTATTGGCACCAATGTTAGAAGCACTTCCCAAGGTAGCTAGCTGAACACCCTCCATAGACAGCCTTCCACAATCTGCCTGCTTGCTGGAACAAGGCATTCTTGTGTCCTAGTAATTTTCAGATGTTTCCCCTTGGAAAGCGTTCTAATGCAAAGACAATCTTATTACTAATGAAAAAGAAAAGCAAACATCCACTCCCCTTCTGTGATTCCTTCCCCTCACTTTCATAATCTTGCTTCAGGGAGGATAAAAGTTAACCAGAAAAAGTAGGACATTTTACTCTAAGAGCCCTTCCTTGAAAGATACACCTGTTCTGGATATATTAACCCCCGTGTAATTTCACAGCCTGATAACTGTAGTCTACATGTTCTGTCTTTCTGTCTGTGTCTCTCATACATACATATACAAACCTGGCATATGCCAAAACCAGAAATTTCAGACAAGTTAGTAACAGGACACCAACACCGCCCCCCCCACCCCATACACACACACACACACACTCAACAATACCCAGGAAACACTGGCACGACGGCTAGCCACGGTGTCACAGTTCCCAAGCAACACATAAACTGAAGAACTTTCTCCTTGTCACTTAATGGAGTATGTCCAAGTCTCTCTCATACTCAGGACTTGGAGTCTCCGTGTCCAAAGACCACAATCAATTCCGTACTAAGAGCAAACTTTTCGCACATTTCCTCGGGCTAGTCCACAGCTCCCCAACTATACAAGTCTCTCTTCCACGTCTAGTACTCCACCAGTAAGGAGCCTGAAAACCTCCACGGGTTGCCAAGCCCCCGGCAGTGGCAAAGCTGGGGTTGGAACAAGTGGCCTCTATAGCTGAGCAGACCCCACTTCCCGTCATCTGGCTCCATCTGCGCCTCTGGCGCCCAAGACAGAACCTGTACCGCACAAGTACAAAGAAGAGACGTGCAAAAGAAAGATTCAAAGAACGCGAACTGCACAGGCGGCACCTACTCACTTAGGAGTGCTCGGCGTATCTCTTCATTCATTCAACTCAGCTGAAGTGTAGTTCCCTCTAGGAGTCCCAGCGGCAGGGGAGGGGAGGGTGGGCGCGAGGGGCGAAAGGTACGGAGAAGCCAGGAAAAGAAGGGAGCGGAGAAGGTGTCCGGCTGGGAAGGCGAGCGGTATCGCAAAGCCTAGCGCGAGCCGCCGGCGGACTGGCCTGGCCGCCAATGTGCCTTTGTTTATGTGGCTGGGGCTGCTGCTGCCAACCTGCACCTAAAGTCTCCGCGCGTCAGCGCGCGTCAGCGGCCAGTCGCCCAATCGTCTTGCCGCCGCGCTCCCGGGCCTCCTGGCCTGCGCTCGCTTTGGTATATTTCCGACCTGACGTCACGAGTAGGCCCGATTTTAAGGTGGGAAACACTCTGGGTTCACCTTGGTAGCCAGCTTGGTTTTCTTTCTTTCCTTTTTTTTTTTTTTTTTTTCCGAAAGAGGTGTGACCTCCCTATTCGGTCCGCGCAATCCACCGCGTCGCGGCATCTCACCTCGCCCTCTCCCAAGCCCCCACGCCCCCGCTACCACCCGGCCCCCCAAACGTGGGAGCCGGTGCAACAAAACAGGGGCCGAAGGGAACGCTGCGTGGGCCGGGTGGCCAGCACATGGAATCTTTTGGGTGGGATATACCTTTCAGCGCACCCTCACCTCACCCAATTACAACTGTCACTCCATTAGCCAAAGCTCAAACAGATGCCTGGTGACAAGAGAGGCTCAGAGGGCTCAACTGGGATGAGATTTCCCTAGTCCAGGGCATCCTCTCTTTTCTCCTTTTTCCTGAAACTAACTCTCTCTCTCTCTCTCTCTCTCTCTCTCTCTCTCTCTCTCTCTCTCTCTCTCTCTCTCTCTCTCTCTCTCTCTCTCTCTCTCTCTGTTTTCTGTGTTCCCTTCTTTCCTTGCAGTGTCCACGTGCGAGCAAGGATATATGCAGGGGGATGGGAGGGGGCAGACTGTGACTCAGTCTTTCAGGGACCCCAAAATGCACAGTGAGGTGTCTCCCACTTTCGCAGACAATGCAATTGAGCAGCCTGCAACAGGTGCGCCTTCCGCAGAAAGGTGCTCAGTTGGCACCTTTTGCCAACTCTAATACTTTAGATACTTCTCGGTGCATTCAACTCATATTCTTTCACGAGTTTTAGGGACAATTTTAGCTAAGTGGAGAAGACTAGAAGTGTGTGTGTGTGTGTGTGTGTGTGTGTGTGTGCGCGCGTGTGTGTATGTGTGTGTGAGTGTGTTGGGGGGTGTTATCTCCCCGAAGAGTAAAATGTTTGTGTCCAGTTTCTCTGAGACTGGGGCCCTGGCAGGTTGTAGGAACGTCGGGCACCCCTAGAGCAGACTGAGTCGCAGTCAACTGTGCCTAGCAAGTCAACCCACCCTCCCAGCTGAGGGAGTGAGGTGCTTTCTAGCAAAGGAAATGCCGCTTCTCCCAGAAGCCAGACACCTTCCTAGTCCCTCAGCCCAAACTGGGCAAGCCTTCAAGGACTTCTCCCGTGGGGCTGGAAGAGATTGGGATGGGGATGAGGGGTCGGTTCAGAGGCGGCCCCCTAATCTGCCAGGAAAGAGTTTCAGCTACGTTTCCTCCTTACTGGTGGCTCGCTTCCAGCCTGCCCGCCCCGCTCCCCATCCTAGTGTTCCCAGCACCAGAAGAAAGTGCGTGGAACTACTGGCGTTCCGAAATCGCTCAGTTTTAATCTGCACCCTGGCCTTTGGCTGCTGCCTGACGTCGTCTCCCGCTCCCCGGCGGGTGAAGTGCTGCCGCCAGGTGCCCCGAGGCCGCCCCGGGAAGCCGCAGGCTTTTCTCTCCACAGCCTCGGGAAAACCTACGTGACCACCTTAAGTTTTCCCCAGATGTTGAAACTGCTTTGGCTGCAGCAGCTGCTACCACTACCACTGCCGCTGCAGCTCCGCGGTGCCCTAGCGGGCGCAAGAAAAAAATAGAACCTGAAAGTGTGTGGGAGGGCGGGGGATGTTGTGGTGGCGGGTGAAGGTGTGAGTAGGGGACTGGGGCGCGAGGTGGGGAGGGGAGCGAAGTACAGCTTATTAGCGTGAGTTTGGTAGCGTCAGTGTCCTGTGGGCAGAAGCGATTCGAAGCAAACGAAAGGGAAAAAGTGAGAGTTTGGAGAGCAGGGAAGAAGGAAAGGGGTGGGGGTGGCGGTGACGCAGGGGCGCAGGCATTGACGCACCCGCCAGGCTGATCCCAAAATAGCAGTTCTGGCTTGGTGGCGCCCTCCCGGGTTCCCTTCCCCTTCCGCTAGGGAGCTGGGCGCGGCCAGGGGGAGCTTTCCTTGATCCCAGCGGTGAGCCAGGCTCCCGGCAGCTATTTTCAGGCGGTCGGAAACTCAAGTGCAGCCACGATGGGGTGGCAATTATTATTTTTTAATATATTCCTAGGAAAGCGGAGACCAGGAGAACTGTTTATAACCATCACTCGCCATACACAAATATACACATCCAAGCCGACGGCATTCCCTCCAAACGTTCCTCTGCCTGTGTTGCCATTTTAACAAAACTTGGATTTAGTTGGGTTGAGTCGGGGGAAAACTTGAGAATTCTCTGCCAGGGAGTGAAAAAGTGTTCTGAAGTTTAAAGGCGGCTTCAAGAAAGACAAACGTTGAAATGCGATGCGTTATTCTATAACTGCAACCTTTCGAGTCCAGCTTCTTGATAACAAAGACTTTGCCCAAGTTTTAATGAACCCAAGGTGGAAAGGTAGTTTTCATAGCCACTCATTGTAATAATTATTGGTAACTGGGAATTGAGCGGTCAAATGTAACATTAAAATGAAAGAAAAGGTGGACTTTCCCCCTTTTACTCTACAGTAGGTTCAAAAGTTCTAATTCCTGGGAAGCTTTTCTTCTTAGGAAGACACAGATGCAGATGCAAGACTGATACTCATTTAAATCAGTTACAAGATAAATTATTTCTTGGGTTGGTGTTTTGGGTAGGGTTCAGATATGCTCAGGGTGGAAAGGCTACTGCACAGGCATCAAAAAGTGTAAAGAAAAACTATGCTTAAAACTCCAGACTCCCCACAGGGTTCTCCTGGAACGAAGTCTCAGCTGAATCACCAGTGTCTGTAATTGACTAATCCTGTCAGTAGGGGGCCTGACTTCACAGTGTTCAAGGGGATAACAACACATCACACACACAGACACACACACACACACACACAGAGACACACACGTATTTACTACTTATACCAAGCCTGAGAACAGCATGCTGCAGGCCCAAATAACTACAAAGCTTTAATGCTCTTCTATTTTTTTTAGGAAAGGAAAACAGTTTAACACATGGAATTATGCTCACAATAGATATTCTTTATTTCCTCCTGCACATATTTATTTCACTATTAGGTCACAGGAAGGGGGGGGGGGAATCACAATAATAATAAAATCTCTCATTTTATCACCAAGCAGTTCAATTGGCAAATAGTTTGGAAAAAATGAAAGCATGTTTTAAAATCCTATGATTACACGTTTAAATAAATTATAGTTTAGAAGAGGATTCCTGTGGGTGTATTTGCTAGTACATAAGAGAATGCTTTTGTGCATAGAAGCTTAATTACACATATAATGGAATCAAAACGTAGAACTGAACAACCTTTCAGAAAATGTTAAAATGATGCTCTAGGCTAAAAGAAACTGAAATTTTACATTTATATGATGCAAGCCTTCCTTCAAGATTCTTGAACATAAATAGATCAAATAAACTTTTTTATAAGTCAATTAAAATGACAATAGTGGGTTTTTTCAGTGCCCAGAACCTGATATAACTTTATATATTGACATGTATAAATGTGTAAAGTTGCCCCCAAAATGAAGGTTTTTCTTAACAATTTAAAATGAATGGGAGTAAAAATTGGTCCTGTCGATACTAACTTTTTATTTTGAAAACAAAATAAATTACAAGATTACTAATATCAATATATACTATTAGATGAACCCAGAAAAGCACTTAGGAAAAATATTATTACTGTTACCTTTTATTATATTACCAATATTGAACAGAACATATTGGCACATGTATTTTTTATAGAGTCAATATAAATGATACACACACTCACATCTCACATCTCACCCAAGTATTTTATTTTATGCATGGCTAGACAGATTATACTTAATAAAATTGAGCTTTTGATATAATTTAGAAAGCAAACATGATGTAATCCCATAGGATTTTCTATCTTAATGCATGGGAATGGGGCCTTTAGGGATTTATTTCACTATTCTCCCAAAAAGAACTCAGAGTAGCCCTTACAACTCAGATATAGTTAAAGGACATAACTCATATGCTATGTAAGAGCAGAGGTAACTTCAAGATTTCATAAAAATTACTTATTTTAAACATAAAAATTGATCTATAATTTAAGCTATATCTGGATAAACATTCAGGGCACTTATTGTTATTTAGCAGGAAGTTTTACATTAATGACAAAAGAAATACCAATTTGAGAAAAAAACCTGTTTCTGAAAATAAAAGTATTTTTGAGAATTTTGCTACTTCTCTTTTCCTATTTGCATTAATAGGATATTACTCAATCAATAATCTGTTCATTTTCTATAGAACCCTAAAGAACAAGTCAATTGCTTAGCTGGCATTTACATTTGGATAGTCATGGTTTTTACTCAGTTTTACTCAGTCCATTTTTCACCAAAAACAATGCAAAGACTTTAAAAATTATTTCTTACTTCAATTCAGAACTCAGTTCTAGAAATGTGTAAAGATGTGCAGAAGAAAACAGCACTCATTTTTTTTCTAGATGCATCTACTTATAAAATTATAAAAGTGAACATATGGTAAAACCTCATGCCACTCAAAAGCATTTTGCATAATAAAAATCTTTTTTTTTAATGCTTGACTCTGTAACTATCTTCGAAATATTTGTTTTTAAGTTAACCATTTAATATATTTGCTCTTTTACTATAGTGGAATAACAGAAGTTACCATTCTTAACCATTTTTAGACATACAATACAGTGGTGTTAAGACACTCACACTATGTGCAGCCATCACCACCCACCCTCTTAACTCTTCATCTTATAAAAGTGAAACTCTATGCCCATTAAACAAACTCTCCATTCTCCCCTCCTCCCAATTCCTGGCAACCACCATATCTTCTTATTTAAGAATTCTTTTTGATTAAGCAAAGAAGAGTAAATTTGATTTTAGTCACTGTTAATTTCAGTTAATGAGATCATTAAATGTATAAGACCTAAAAGACATTTTAAAGATTCTGAAATAAGTTTCTGTATGTTAAGAAAATACCAAGGATACTTGAAATTCTAAAATATTATAAATATAAAACTAACAATATTAGTAACCAGGGCAGTAGTAGATAGTACTTTTAGTAGATTAAAAATATACACTTTGAAATAGTTTATGTTTGTATATGTGTAAGCATGCCTATATGTATATGTATATTTACATATCTCAGCTGATTTTCAGTTTTAGTTCCATCTTTAATGTTAAATTGATCACTTTGGATTTTTTCCTCAGATTAACTGGTGAATAGGACTCTCTCAACAGGAAATGAAGATATAGTATTGATATAGTAGGACAAAGAGATATATGCCCTTTTTCACATCATAATTCTGCAATTATCCAGCCTACAATTTTAACACTACAAAAGTAACTTATAGCAAGGACCCTTATAGCGAAAGTAATAAATCTAATTACCATATCCTTTGGATAGATGCAATATAAATTTCATTGCTCACTTAAAAGTTCTAAAGTTAACAGCATAAACTTGAAGTTGAGTAATTAAGTAATCCTTATATAGACACTTATTAAAGTATTTATACATATTATCTTAAATCTACATCTATCATTTTGCCAATTAAAATTAGGACTTTAATTGCAATTAAGTAATTTAATTGCCAATTGAACAGCAAAATTGCTAAGTGACTAATTTTAATGCCTATTTTAATTACCAATCATGACTGGGGAGGGAGCTAATCAAGTTACATCAAGCAGTACCAGAGTAATGATGTGAAAAAAAAAAAAAAAAGTAGAACAAACATTCAAGGCTACATGCTTCAAAAAAAGAAACATAAATTAAATAAATGCAAACACAATCTGATAAATGTATAAAATACTGTATTTCAATAACTGAATACAGAACATGAAAGAAAACAAGATTAATTAAAGAAGCCCCTGTCAATCCTCAGTCAAACTAAGGAAAACCAAGTCAAATTCTTATGTGGTATTTACATGACACACATACCAACCCAGATAAAAACAAAGCTGAATATAGCTGAGAATAAAAGACAGTTTTCCTCCTTGGCTGGTTAAATATTTAGTTGGAAAGTATTTTTAAAAATTCTCTTTAAATGAAATGCTATAAAAGAGAGAAGCAAGTTACCAATGCAGTAATGTGAGATTTGAATTTCTAAAGCAAACAGGGTGAACTACTTTTTCCTAATGGCTTTCTTCCCCACCCCCACTTGAACAGTCTTATTAGAGACCCAATGCCTAGCCTTAACTTGTCTCATTATTTACTTGAGAAATGCATAAATCTGTCCTATTTTAATATTTCAAAAACATTCATGGGTAAAAAAATAAAAAATTAGCTAGTTGCGTATCACATGAATATTATTTAAAGCATGGGGGATATGTTTCCTAATAGCATGTCTTCATTTCATTTAAAATAAATATGCCAGCTCAAGATAAGGCTGTAAACCAGTAGTCAACCACAGACAATGGCGAAAATCTTCTTGGCCAATACAAACACATTTTCAAAAGTTTTCATATTCAAACTAATTTTCAGATTAGCAGTATGAAAGGGCATATTGAAAGAGGGAGGTGAAGCTGAGGGTTCAAAAAATAGAAAGTGATTCCCTGGAAGACAATGACAGTGCTATAGTTACCAGCTATAGGGATTGCCTTGGCAGCCAGCCACCTCATTTAGAGTAACAATGGACATCCATCAAATCCTCACTTAAAATAAATCATGATGTAAGATACACATCTTGTTTTTTGTTACTGAATATGCCTATCAAAAATATACAGTTTATCTCTAGAAAATTATTCCTGAAATATAAATAATAACTTGGAAAAAAACAGTGCTGCTTAAGATTTTATTTACTAATGGACTTGCATTCTGAAATAAAGCACAGCAGGTCTTCTGGCCTGGCTTTTGAAGGAAGAACATGTAAATAATCAGGGGCCCTAACAAAAGGCTGCAATATCTGCTCATGACAATAACAGCTTTATAAGGCAAGTTCTGTGTGACTCATTAAAGGACATACTGACTGTTCAGAAGTCATGGAGATGGAGTCATTATTGACAAGCTCACTACTGATCAAGTTTAACACCCATTGAGTGTTAATGCTAGAGAGAAATAAAATCTCAGCCATTAAAAACGAACTAGCCCTCAGAAAAGGTTACAACATCGGATATATCTTAATTTGTTCTAGGTAAGATTTTTGGCTGTATACCTTTACCAAAGATCTATAATTATCTGACAATTATCAAAATCATCGCACTAACACAAGCACAAACACTAATAAATTACTGGCCAGCACAAAAGGTAAAAAAAAGAAATACATTTAAAAAATTCAGAATGATTCCAAAAGGATATGAGGTACTGACATTCAAAATGTTAACTTTCTGAAACTTGATATGACTACAATACATACTTTTAAAGACTATTCTATGTTGTGCATTTTGGTAGCCTATTAATTTAGATTAATGCATCTGGTTTACGTATTATTGGAAGCAAAATCTTTGAACAGATATGTTTTTAGATATCCCTTAGCAGGTTAAGAGTAACAAAATACTTTAAATACATTACTCTTAAATAATTTTACTCTTAATTTTACTTTTCAAACCGTTATTTCTTGTTTTCCATTGTTGCCTCTCATATTAGTGGTTAAAAGGAAGGATACAGTAGAAGAGACTGTTTATAATCTGAAATTAGAGGCAATTAAATATTTTATTAGTCACTAGGATGTTTAAAAATAAGACCTGTGAAATATTACAGAACCATTCCACTAAAATCTAAACAGTGACTTCAGTATGTTGTCACTGACAAGTTGGAGGAAAAACAGGACCCATGCCACCACATACATGATTCAAGTACACACATAGTAAGTTCGTGGGCGTGTGTGTATTGCAATTAGTTTGCTAAGGAGGTCCTCTTTATAGTCCATATTTCTGAAAAGTATTACTTTTTTGCATGTTGGAATGATTTACGTTTATCTTAAAAAATCAAATGGTTAATACATGTTTTACAAGTTATATTGAAGTTAGTTGAAGAAACCTATTTCCCCTAGGAATCCTTTAATGTTCTGGATTTTAAAAGTATAGTGTTCCTAAAGATTGCTAACTCTTTATACTCTGGAAATCATATTTTCCACTTGGCCCATCCCTTCCTCTGTTAGCATTTGATCGGCTGATGGGCAATTTCCAAGACAATAGTTTTGCTTAGCTTTCTATAAACTTTGTACCGTCCACATGTGGAAGTAGTAGGAGGCAATACCGAATCAAATTGTACGTTTTAAATCATTGTACAATTACTACTCAAACTAGAAATAGGTGTTTTAAAATTTAAATGTAGCTCTATAGCTCAAATGGTAACACAGAAATTGTTAGGTGCTATCTTCCTGTTCTTATAACGTTATCTGGTCAAGGGATACAAATTGTACCACTTTGCCGTTCAGAGAGTCATTAAGTTCCTCACAGAATATATGTGATTGATATCCCTGGAGGTGAAAGGCTAAAGGAACCATATGGCAACATGTTGCATTCCGTATGCTATCTGCCCATCCGTGCTTAAGCTGCCATTAGCAACATCTGTACCTTACGGAAATCCAGCTGCGCCGAGGATGGCTGACGGAATTGTACTTGGGGGGGAAATCTAGTTTAGCGCCATTAACTTGAGACTTAGAGTCTATCTACTAGGACGGATGGAAGCTTTCACAATTAGACGAGACGACACAAATGCTTTATTAAAGTTTAATTTTGAACTCCCAATTAGCGAAACTGCATTACAAATCGATTGCAATTTCCTAGAAGGCACAGCAAGTTCTGTGCTTGCCTGCCACGTGAGACAGGCTCCAAGCAAGCTTTCCCAGTTCCCGGCTGCAGAAAGGGGGTGGCTCAGAGCGGGTCTCCGCGTCCCAGGAAGTCCCTAAAATCCTCTCCAGCCCCTCCTTCCGCAGGGCGGGAGAGCAGGAGGCAACCGGCGGCGGGTTGGGGGTCGTGGGGTGGGAGAAGGATAGAGCACTAAAGTCCAAGGGGTGGGGAAGAAGGGGAGCGGATTAGAGTGGGCGGGGGAGGGGCGGCGGGAG